>JACEIK010001977.1:22968-35367 GCA_018107945.1 Datura stramonium
GTTTTAAATGATGAATTATGATTAATGGGCAGATTTTACAATGTTTTAAATTATAAATTATGTTTTCAAGTTTTCTAAACTATGATGCCCATCCATGAATATTCATGAAAGTTGAGATCTATGAGATATGTATTCAAGTGTGATGAGATGTTTATGAAGAAAGTATGATTTCGAAATACCCATGACTATGTTCATGTTTTCAAAGTGAATTAAGTTGATTTCAAGCATGTTAAGTAATGGCCAAGCCCATATGATCAAGTATGTTTTTATGATTTCATGAAACAGCTTACCAAATGATTTTGGAGTCAAGACTCCCAATTATGTTCAGCTTATTGTATGGTTTGAGAAAAGGCTCCTTATGTTATGAATTCAGATTATGTATGTATGTTATTATTCAGCAGGCAAGCGGCAGTCCGCGGATTGCTCCTGCGACTCGCAGGTGCTTCGCCGGTACTGTTGGTTTTTTAAATGATGTTTGCTTACCCTTGTTTCTCAGTTCACCCTTATACTAGTTTATGTTATTTTAATTTCCTCTTGGAATAGCTGTCACTAACATCATCCTTGCATAAAAACCATGTCTTCATCCAGAAATACAGGAAAAGGAAAGGCCTCTGCCTCATCTTCTAATAAGGGCAAGGGCAAAGCAAAGGTCGCTCCACCGCGTGCCAACATCAAGGAGGCAATCATATTTTGTGTCCCCAACATGCAAGAGCACTATGTCATCTGTTAAGGCCGATCCATCAAAGTGGAGAAGCGGTTTGACTTGGCAGGATTGAGGGGTGATCTTCCCAACATCGCCGCCAAATTCACAGAAAAGCAATGGCATGCATTTGAAAACCCTCTCCTGTCTTACTACCCCAGCTTGGTGATGGAGTTCGACGCCTCATACCAGGCCCGACAAGATAGCATGCAGCATCAGGCAAGGTCAATGACTTTCCATGCCAACCGTCAGTGATGCTAAGGGGGGTGGAAGTTGACATTACCCCAGCAGCCATCAACTCCTTGTTTTAGGAAGACGAAGTTGAATCCATTACGGAGTATATGGCCCAGGTAGTTGATATGAAGGATCAGTTTTCTTGGGTAGCTCGCATTATTGTTGTTGACACCCCTCTCTAAGCCTAAATGGGTAGCGAAATCTCTCGCCATGATTTGAAGTTCGAGGACAAGCTGTGGCTGGATTTTATTTGTGCCTTGATCATCCCCTCCAAAAATGAGTAGAGGGTCAGTTTAGAAACTACTATTCTTATTACCTGCATCATGACTGGAGTCCCTATTAACTTCGAGGAAATTGTTACTCAGCAAATGAAGAAAAAGGCTCGACAGTCCAGCACTTTAATGCCCTACACTGTCCTGATTTCCCATCTTTGCTCAAAAGCTGGAGTGTCTCTATTTCCTGATGAAACCCCTTACGTTGCCTTAGGAGTGATAGCCATCGATCGAAAGAGAGATGCCGAGGCACCGGCAATGAAAAGAAAAATGCTGCAAGCCTTTGGAGTGCAGGAAGGATCCCTTTCCCATGGGTCAGACCAATCACCACGAGCCCTAAAATCAAACATGCCCCAGCCAGAAATATCAGGCCAGGAACTAGGCTACATGCCTTAGCGTGGAGCATCTCCCCTCTACAATCCTCTCAACCAAGTGGTATCCACATACTTGTGGAGATGACAAACTCTCATGAAAGCCAACTTCAGAGATTGGCTAACACCCTTCCCGCACTCATTGCCCAAACTATCAAAAAGGAGCTCAAGTCGTTATACGAGAGTGTCACCACGCTATGCAAAAGGGTGGATGCGGTTGAATGGGAAGTCACCTCCCCCCGGACTGAGGTACATGAGTGGAAGAATCGAACTTCAATAGAAGTGCTAGATATGAGTGCCTTAGATCCTGAAATGGCTGCTCCTTCCTCAGTTTAGGGTCCGATTGATGATCTCTTCGAGGGTCTGGGAGATGATTTTACTGGGTTAGGTAAGGCAAGTGGCGGTGGTGTAGGTGATGCAGAGGCTGATGATGAATAAGAATGACCCACTCAGGGAGTTTCTTGTCCCTTTCCTTTTTGTATATTTACATTAGGGACAATGTACTCTCTTAAGTGGGGGGAGGGATAAGCGCAGTTGATGATGGGGTCAGGGATGGATGTTTCTTTGGCTGTTTTAATGTTTTTGTTTTGAAATTGATTAAGTACAGCCTTTTTCAGGCTGTTGTTTTCTTTTGATGATTGATGATTGCCCTTGTCGGGTGTGTTTTGTTTTAAAAAATGAATAAATGACTTGGTTTAGTTTTGATGGTTGATGGTTAGTGATCAAATGGGGTCTTTGTTTTGAATTGCGAAATTTTGAATGAAATGACCCCAATTATTGTTCCTTTTTCGCCCTTGTAAACAGTAGTGTAGTAATTAAAACTCCAAGGGTTTTTTTTATACCGTGGTTCTTTCCCGAGGAGCATCCTTTTGTTTTTGTTTATGTTCGTTATTGAACCGGGTTGGCATTTCCCGATCATAGATTGAGTGGCGACATTCTTAAGGGAAAAGGCCATGTTGTTTTGAGAGGCACCACCGAAAAAATTGTTGAAATGGAATTTTAAATTGAGGGCATGAAAATGAAGATAATGAGCAAGTGTTGGCACCGTAGCATAGCATTCTTTATCATACGTTGTAAATTCTTTACTTGACTTATGATGCTTGCCTGCTTTGATGTCTTAACTTAATATCATGTGTTGAGAATGACTCTTGTAGACCCTTTAAGGGTGATGCCTTGTGTAGTGAGGAAATTTTTGATGAATCTCATGCATAACATCTTATCTAGAACTTACTCCAAATGTGAGTCAAGGCAAAATCCTAGATGTAGTTGCGTCGAGAACATGGGTTTAGGCTTTCCTTTGTCTAGTCACTTCACCCATATACTCTCCTTGAGCATTGATCCTTGTTAGCCAACGTTGAGTCTTAGACCCTTTTTTTGGCAACCACATTACAAGTCTTAAGACCGTTCTTAATACCTCTCTTTGGCATCCATTCTCCTTAAATGCTAGTGACAAGACAGTGATGAAATGAGGCTTTAAGCCTAAGAAAGAGGGAGTGATTGAAAAATGATAAATGAGGCAAAAGCCTAAGTTTGGGGGTGTGCAAAAGGGGAAGATAAGAATTTCTGTTTGAGGGGGCATCATGTTGTGTCAAAATGCACCAAAGGATAAATCAAAAATAGAAAAATAATTTGTGTGAACCGATGCTTCCTCTTGAGGTGATAAGGCTAGTTGTGAAAGCCAAAGGGATTATAAGGAGGGTTCTTAAATAAATGGAAGTTAGAAATAAGGAAAGAAGTGAAACAAGTGAAGTGAGTGGAAGGAGTTGATGTGAGGTATGTCCACAAAAAACATTAGGGAGGATCTAGTCACTACACCCAAATTTTTATCCTACCCTTACCCCGAGCCTACATCATAACCCGCAAGCCCTAAATGATTCCAAGTGCAGCTACTATACATTAGTGGCAAACTACATGAAGGGAAAGTCTATGTGTCAAGTGTGTGCATGAAGATTTCTTTTGGAAGAGTGAGTGTGAGTGTCTCTTCCAAAAAATCCCTTGTGTGCATTCAAATGATCACATGACAAAAAGAATAGGGATTCTTCTTTCGATGAGTGGCATCATTCCTCTTTGGGGGCACAAAGGCATTCAGAGTTAATGTGGGAATTGGGCATAAGGAGTGCAAACTCTAAGGCAAGCCTTGAATGTGCACTGATTATAACTTGAGATGCTATGTGTATTTCATGGTTGAGCAATGCCCTTATTTTACTAAATGAATCCTTTCATGAACTTTGTTGGTGGAAAGTGGTAGCCTATCTGAAACATCTTCATTGTTTTGGTCTCTTTGGGTATCTTTTTCTCTTTTCGATGAGTTTGGTGAGCATATTTTTGGGTTGATGTAGTTCAGGTGATTAATGATATTTGATTTTGTATAGACGTGGCATATTTTTCAGTGAATGAGTATGATTACTTGAGGACAAGAAAAGGTTCAAGTTTGGGAGTTTGATGAGTTGGTAATCTACCAACTCATTAGGCTCTTAAACTTGAGTTTTTGCTTAGTTTTTGAGTTGATAATATGGATTTTATGCCCTTTTTGCTTTTGTTGTGCATAGATGACTAACTGTGTAGAAGAGAGCAAAAATGGAGCAAAAAGAAGAAAGTGAGAGCAAATCGACGGTCCACCGATGAAAGCTGGCCAAAGGCCGATTATCACCGCCTATGAGGAATAATTCCACCAGTGAATCGCGAGTTGCCATCGGCACTCACTGGTCCAGTCACCGAAAGATACCCAAGTTTCTAGGAAGCAGCATAAAGATCCAAAGGTTCACGGATTGGTATCAGCTAAACGTCGGATGAACCGTCGATGCTCACTGGAGTTTAGTGAGGTCCCAGATAAGACACCCGGCGATTCACAAATTGGGACCGGCGAACCGTCGGTGTCTCTGCCGATTTCAGAATGGTGCTCAGGGGTATAATTATCCAACACGGGAAGAGAGATAAAAATTCCCCTACTTTTTAGGATATAAATAACAGATAAATCAATGTGTACTGATATATAGATAAAGACAAAGAAAGATAGAGAGATATAGAGAGAGAGAAGAGCATATATCACATCATTGTTTCCCTTTTGAGCTTCAGAACATTCTCTTAGCAGAGATAGGGAGATTTTGACTGGTAAATTTGGAAAAAGTACTCTTCTCTATTTCTTCTATATAATAGTAAGTTTCAGTCATTGTTGGAGACTATTTTGTGAATTTGATTTTACTACTCTTGTTATTAAATTCAATGATGTTATTGATGAATATGCTTTTGAATTTCTTAATAATGAGTAGCTAAATCATTAACTAGAGGTGCGTGATGATGAATACTTAATTAGAGTGGGTATTGCTAGAGTCATCTCCATATTGTTTAAATAAGTGTAAATCTGTTAGATTCTCTTCAATCTATAAAGGAAGATCCATTAATTATGATATGTGTCTATTTATTCTTGCTTGATTGTTGTTTGTAAAAGAATAATTAAGTATTGGAAGAGAATTTAATAGTGGGTATGGATAAGAGATTGTGAAATTGGGCTAAAAATAGCTAAAATTGTAGTCTCATTCCTTATTAGCAGCTAATAGCTAGAAATTAGTGCAGATGCTAATCCAAATCTAATCGGGTTGAGCTAAATCGTGGCTAAAGGTTTGAAAAAACTCTAGTAAGAGGTCGTTAGAAGGCTAAAAAGTTGTAATTACCCACTTCCCGAGATTATTTACACTTGTTGAACTCATAAGATGGCCTAGCATGTCCTGATCTAGTTAGTATATCATCTAAACCAAACCTCTAGTCTTTCACGCTCTTGTTAACAACTTTGCTGATCTTGCTGTTCACTCCACTAAATCATCAAATACAATTCAGTACAAATTTTACTTCCCCCCAATTTTATTTGTTTTTTTGTTAACTCTACGTGGTGCAAGCTAACTTCAATTTCTCAACCGACACTTGTAACTATCATTAACTAGTCCTTGTGGGATTCGACCCCGACACTCGTCGGGTTACTTGTTTTGATACTTCGTCCGTGTATATTCTTTGCATGAAGAATATATATTGGACGTTATAAAAAATGGAGCTATTGCCGGGGACCAACGCTTGATATTCTGGTGTTGATTGTTAAGTTATAGTTTTGCATCGTAGCTACTTGACATGAGTTTGATGTATTGTTGGGATCTTACAACCACATGAGTTATCACTCCCAAGTAGGGGATAGCTCAGTGGAAGGTAACATAGAGCAAGATGAGGATAATTTGATGATGCCGGAAATTGTGGGAGTCATTCGCCTACCACTGACGATAGGGAATGCGGTATTTCATGTCACAAGCACCATGTTGCATTTGTGGCAATGAAGGGACTCTTTGTCGGGAAACCAAGTGAGGACACAAATCGGAATTTGAGAAACTTCTTAGAGATATGCCAGCCCTTCAATATTAAAAATATTAGTCAAGAGTCAATCAGGTTGAGACTCTTTTTTCTCACAGACGGGTGAAGCAACAATGTGGCTGGAGGAACTCCCTCTAGGTTGTATTACATCTTGGAAAGAGTTAACCGAGGCTTTCTTGGATTATTTTTTTTCCTCCATAAAAGATGTTGCAGCTGAGGGACGACATCACAAATTTCAGGCAAGAACCGGGGGAGCCTTTGCATGAGGCATGGTTAAGGTTCAAAAAGAAGGTTTCTCTTTGCCCAAATCATGGACTGCCAGATGGAGTGCTTGTCCAAAGCTTCTATAGGGCCCTTGATTCCATCAACATGTTCGTGGCTAACAACCCTAGCTGGTGGTTCTATCATGGATCAAACATATGGGTTGGCCAAAGCCCTTCTAGACAGAATGACAAAGACCAATAGGGTTTGGCACACACGAGAAACAAATGTGTCTACCCATGAGATCAACTCAAGTGCCTTGGCAGATGAATTGTGAAAAAGGGATGAAGAGCGGGATGAGAATATTGCCAAGATGATGATACAACTGGAGTTGATGAAGAAACATGTAATGGGAGCAGGGCCCAAGGTGGTGAATGTTGTGGGAATGCAAGGACCCTTGCAATATGATGGAGAATCGTCACCTCCAAGATATGAAGAATGTCAATAGATGGGCAACCAAATGGGAGGTCCTCGACCTGGATTCCAAGGAGCAAACCAAGGCCCATGGTGCCCAAGGGATGACAATCAAGGTTGGAGAAATCGTGAGCCGCAGGGATGGCCTGAAAGAAATGAAAGGTGGGATAGTAGGGAGCCAAATCAAAAGGGTGATCGCTATCACCAAAGTTCTACCCCGTATGTTCCCCCTTTAAAAGTTGGGAACTCCTACAGTCACCCGGGTGTGAGTGACGCGGGTAACTCAAAAATTGAAGAAATGTTATCTAGAGTTCTAAAGAAAGTGGAGTCAACCGAAAGCAGGTGTCAAAGAATTAAGAGGGGAGGTGTCTAACCTTTCCCAAATAGTGAGTTCGCGTTCAGCCTCTATCAAGCATTTGGAGACCCAAATGAATTACTTGTCGGCTAAAATGAACCCCCATATGAAGGGAACGCTTCCTAGTGACACAATGCCGAATCCAAAGAAAGATAGTCAATGCATGGCTATTGTCACTAGAAGTGGCAAGGTGATTGGTGATGAACCGGTAAAGCCCAAAGAGGTGAATGACCCAAAATTGAATGAGGAAGATGAAGTCGACAAAATGCCAATGACTCCAAGGAGCGAGGAAAAGATTGAAGAGGAAGGAGATGGGAAGGATGATGAAATCCTCTCACATTATGATAATGATGAGGCGGGTATGAAGGCCCCAATTGATGACAAGGTTGAATCAAGAGTCTCACCTCCTTATCCATAACGTTTGGCCAAGAAAAAGAAGGATGACCAGTTCAAAATATTTGTTGACATGTTTAGCAAGTTGTCCATAAATATATCGTTAGTGGATGCTCTTCTCCAAATTCCAAGATATGCAAAGTTTATGAAAGAATTACTGAAGAAGAAAAAGGTGGTTGATACAGGTAGTGGGGAGAAAACACACCATTGTAGTGCGATAATGATAAGTAACCTTTCCCTCAAATGGGAAGACCCAGGAGATTTCACAATCCCCTGTACAATTGGGATATGTGTGTTTAAAAAAGCTCTATGTGATCTTGGTGTTAGCATAAATTTAATGCGCCTGCTCATTTTCACAAAATTGGGACTCGAAAGCACAAAGCCGACGTCGATGAGGTTTCTCATGGCAGATAGGTCCATAAAAAGACCAGTGGGGGTGTTAGAAGATGTGTTGGTAAGAGTGGATAAGTTTACCCTACCTGCTGATTTTGTTATCCTTGATTACGAATGGATGTAAAGGTTCCCATTATTTTGGGAAGACCGTTGTTAGCTACGGGGAGAGCTGTGGTGGATGTAGTGCTCGGGGAGCTAAATTTCGAGTTGGAAGTGAAGAAGTCACTTTCAAGGTGTGTCCATCAGCTGAAACGCCCACGAAAGCAAGGTAATTGGAGTTCTTCAAAATGAGGAGGAGGAAAAGGGATTGGAGCTAAAAGAGATGGAGTCAGAGGATGATCCATCGGAAAAGAAGTGTTGAATGAGATCTACGTCGTGCCACGATGTTAACTAAGGCACTTCTTGGGAGGCAACCCAAGTGTTTAGTGAATTATTTTATGTTTTTGTTGTTTTTTGTAGGAACTATGAACAAAAGAAGAAACAAACCATATACAGAGGGACGGCGCTGAATCGGTGAGTCACCGATCCAAATGCGCAAACCGTCCTTCAAGATAAGTGCAAAACAGAAGGCTAGGGTTTGGATCATATGACTAGCAGACCCATCGGCGAACCGCCGAAGCGAAACCATGGACCGTTGGTGGGTTGCCTATGTAACACAGAAGACCTGAAGCTTGGGAACCTAAGCGGCAGGTCACCGGCGAATCACCGATCCAATCGGTGAACTTCTAGTGGGTCGCCGACTGAGAAATAGAAAACTGGGCACAAATACCCAGCAGAGGAAAATTATAGCGGTGAAACACCGGTATGATTCAGCGAATCGCCGAAGTAGCGCCGGTCGAGGTATGAATTTATCTCAAAATGGAAAAATTAAAAATTGGGCCCACCGAATCTCAAATACCTGATAAGCTGCCCTATTCTACAAATATTTCCTTAGTTCCCCTTTTCACCATTTTTCCATTCTATTTTTGTCTCTCCATTATCCAACATTCCCACTTCCCCATATTTCTCTTTTTTCAACCTTTCCACTTTCCTACCTTTACACCTTCCCACTTCCCACCAACACACCAACATTA
Source organism: Datura stramonium (assembly GCA_018107945.1). Lineage (NCBI taxonomy): Eukaryota > Viridiplantae > Streptophyta > Magnoliopsida > Solanales > Solanaceae > Datura > Datura stramonium. The sequence continues at coordinate 31,788 of JACEIK010001977.1, forward strand.
ACTCTCCACCTTCCCCTCAACCTATCAATCTTCCATCTCTCACCTATAAAACCCTCTCCATTCTTTCACTAACACACTCACTTCACTCACAATTCCTTCCTCCACTACACATCCCTTGAAGTGCCATTGTTGAGAATTCTCTAAGCTTTTGCAGCTCAATTGTGCAAGCAGTCCTACACTGTGGTAAAAGTTTCCTTGCCCTTGTCTTGATTTTATCAATGGTTCTTGATTCTTTTAGTGTTAATTCTCCGTTTCCCTTTCCTATTGAACTCATAAATATGCTCTGGTTGCAAAGAGGAATGGGGAATATATGTTTTACGTATGTGAAATTCTGAAATGGGTGAAGTTTGAGTAACCCAATCAAAATGAAATACAACATTTTGCCTGATGATAGACCGGGTGAAGCCATTCTTAAAGGCAAACCATCATGAGATTGTGTTAAAATGTTGTAGTGGTAATTTTATCATGTTGTGTGTGGGTGTGTGTTAATGGGTGCCTTTGATTTGTTTAAAGTCGATTTTGGGAAGACAGGGTTCGGTGATTCGTCGGTTAGGTTCGGCGAATCACCGATGGAATGCCGGTTCACTTTTAAAATTGGCTTCAAGCCACTGAGTGGATCTCGCGTTACATCGGCAGTTCACGAATTTATACCGGTGATTCATCGCCTAATCGCCGGTATACCCTTCAGTTGCCCAGTTTTCTATTATGCATCAGCGGGCAAGCGGCGGTCCGCGGATTGCTCCTGCGACTCCCGATGCTTCGTCGGTGTTGTTGGTTCTTTAAATGATGTTTCCTTACCCTTGTTTCTCAGTTCACCCTTAGATTAGTTTTCATTATTTTAATTTCCTCTTAGAATAGCTGTCACTAACATTATCCTTGCAAAAAAACCATGTCTTCATCCAGGAATACATGAAAAGAAAAGGCCCTCGCCTCATCTTCTAGTAAGGGAAAGGGCAAAGAAAAGGCCGCTCCACCGCAAGCCAACACCAAGGAGGCAATCATTTTTTGTGTCCCCAACATGCAAGAGTACTATGACATCTGTCAAGGCCGATCCATCACAGTGGAGAAGCGGTCTGACTTGGCGGGATTGAGGGGTGATCTTCCCAACATCACCGCCCAATTCATAGAAAGGCAATGGCATGTATTTTCCAACCCTCTCCCGCCTTACTACCCCATCTTGGTGATGGAGTTCTACGCCTCATATCAGGCCTGACAAGATAGCATGCAGCACCGGGGCAAGGTCGATAACTTTCCATGCCTGTCGTTAGTGATGCTAAAGGGGTGGAAGTTTACATTACTCCGGCGGTCATCAACTCCTTGTTTTGGGAAGAAAAAGTTGAATTCGGTACGGAGTATATGGCCAGGGTAGCTAACATGAAGTATCAGTTTGCTTGGGTAGCTCGCATTATTATTGTTGACACCCCTCTCTAGGCCTCATTGGTGGCGAAATCTCTCACCACGATTTGAAGTTCAAGGCCAAGCTGTGGCTGGATTTTATTTGTGCCTAGATTATCCCCTCCAAAAATGAGTAGAGAGTCAGCATAGAAACTGCTATTCTTATTGCCTGCATCATGACTAGAGTCCCTATTAAATTCGGGTAAATTATTGCTCAGAAAATGAAGAAAAAGGCTCGACAGTCCAGCACTTCAATGCCCTGTGTCATCCTGATTTTCCATCTTTGCTCAAAAACTGGAGTGCCTCTATTCCTTGATAAAACCCCTTTCGCTACCCTATGAGTGTAGTCATCAATCGGAAGAGAGATGCCGAGGCACCGGCAATGAAAAGAAAAATACTGCAAGCCTTTAGAGTGCAGGAAGGATCCCTTTCCCATGGGTCAGATCAATCACCACAAGCCCCAGAGTCAAACATGCCCCAGTCAGAAATGTCAGGCCAGGCGTCAGGCGACATGCCTCAGTGTGGAGCATCTCCCCCTCCGCAATCCTCTCAACCAAGTGGTCTCCACAGACTTGTGGAGATGACAAACTCTCACGAGAGACAACTTCATAGATTGACTTAGAGACTTCCCGGACTCATTGCCCAAGCCATCAAAAAGGAGCTCAAGTCGTTATACGAGTGTCACCACGCTATGCAAGAGGGTGATGCGGTTGAAGGGGCAGTCACCTCCCTCCGGACTGAGGTACATGAGTGGAAGAATTGGACTTCTAAAGAAGTGTCAGATATGAGCGCCTTGGATGCTGCAATGGCTTCTCCTTCCTCAGTTCGGGGTCCGATTGATGATCTCTTTGAGGGCCTGGGAGATGATTTTACTGGGCTAGGTAAGGCAAGTGACGGTGGTGTAGATGATGCAGAGGCTAATGATGAAGAAGAATGACCCACTCAGGGAGTTTCTTGTCCGTTTCCTTTTTGCATATTTACATTGGGGATAATGTACTCTCTTAAGTGGGGGAGGGATAAGCGCAGTTGATGATGGGGTCAGGGATGGATGCTTCTTTGGTTGTTTTTATGTTTTTGTTTTGAAATTTATTAAGTACAACCTTTGTCGGGCTGTTGTTTTCTTTTGATGATTGATGATTGCCCTTGTAGGGTGTGTTTTGTTTTAAAAAAAATGAATGAATGACTTGGTTTAGTTTTGATGGTTGATGGTTAGTGATCAAATGGGGTCTTTGTTTTGAATTGCGAAATTTTGAATGAAATGACCCCAAGTCTTGTTCCTTTTTCGCCCTTGTAAAAAAAAGTGTAGTAATTAAAACTCCGAGGGTTTTCTTTATACCGCGGTTCTTTCCCCAGGAGCATCCTTTTATTTTTGTTTATTTTCGTTGTCGAACCGGGTTGGGATTTCGTTGAGTGGCGACATTCTTAAGGAAAAATGCTATGTTTTTTGAGTCTTTTATGTAGTTGTTTTGAGAGGCACCATTGAAAAAATTATTGAAATTTAATTTTAAAATGAGGGCATGAAAATGAAGATAATGAGAAAGTGTTGGAACCGTAGCATAGCATTCTTTGTCATACCTTGTAAATTCTTTTCTTGACTTATGATGTTTGCTTGCTTTGATGTCCTAACTTAATATCTTGTGTTGAGAATGACTCATGTAGACACTTTAAGGGTGATGCCTTGTGTAGTGAGGAAAATTTTGATGAATCTCATGCATAACATCTAGTCTAGAACTTGCCCCAAATGTGATTCAAGGCGAAATTCTAGATGTAGTTGCGCCAAGAACATGAGTTTAGGCTTTCCTTTTTCTAGTCACTTCACCCATATGCCCTCCTTGAGCATTGATCCTTGTTAGCCAATGTTGAGTTTTAGACCCTTGTCACACCCCTCCTTGGGAGGCATGACTGGCACCTAATGCCACACTGGGATCTGGACTGACCTGGCGCACTTTTAGTGCATGCCTGTAACTTAGTTCAAGAAAACGACAAGCTATATCTTGGCCGAAAATACAGCCTCTAGCAAACAAGGCCACCTATAAAGGAAGACATCTTGTTACACCCCGTAAAATTCCCAACACATAGATGGATTATTCGCATGTTGGTTAAGAGTATTTGAATGTCATACATGCTAGAAAAAGGCCCGGGGAAAGATCGGACAAGCGCCAAGTCGGCGCGTCGCAAGGCAAAA
>JACEIK010001977.1:54909-65397 GCA_018107945.1 Datura stramonium
CTGACTATAAATAGCTGCGAATTTCTGTTCAAAGGACTACTGACTATAAATAGCTGCGAATTTCTGTTTATAGTCGTATATGAGTATCAATTTCCCAAGAAATGCTAAAGATAAAAAACCGCAGGTTCACAACTGCCCGCTTTCCTTCTTCCCCGTACAGCTCAACAGCTGTACTCACCAAACAGGAACAGCAAAATGGCAGCCTGCTTCTCTCTTCCCGCCACTCCAAATTCCTTTATGCACTTCCCTTCTAATCACAAATCCTACAGAAAACCCATCCATTGTTCCTCCCTCACCTCTCAGTCCCAATCCCAAAAGAACCGTCTTCTCAACCTAATTTCTAACCAAGAACGTGGCCTCAGGACTCAATCTGACCCCCAAAAGCTCTCTGAAATAATCCAGGCTATTGAGGATTTGGCTTCTATTGGACGTGATAGCGTCACCACGGGCAGTTCCCTTTCGGCTACTTGGCGTTTGCTTTGGACTACGGAGAAAGAGCAGCTTTATATTATCAAGAATACCCCTTTTTTTGGTACTAAAGCTGGTGATATTCTCCAGGTTATTGATGTTGAGAAAAAAACGCTTAACAATGTTATCACTTTCCCCCCAGATGGGGTCTTCTTTGTTCGGTCAACTATTGAAGTTGCTTCTCCTCAGCGTGTGAATTTCAGGTGACTATTTCTGTATCATTCTCTCTTTGATATATTTTTTGGAAAAATAATAGGGACATTGAGATACATAAGGCTTTATTGTTAGAGCTTTGATTGTATGCATACTTTATACTATTTCTTTTAGGATTTTTTGTAAAGTAGGAAACTCTAAATTAGGGGCAAATTTATATATAGGATCTTGAATTAAAAGATACATGTCAACAAAGTGCTATATATACTCTTCTTCTTAAAAAATTAAATGTGATGTTCCACGCAGCTTGCAAGCCCCTGGACTAATTCCACATTATACCTTCTCAGTGCTATATATACTCTTTTATACAGGTTTTTGTTAGTTCATCAATGAAAAAGAACTTCTTTCTTCTTATTTAACTTGGTATCAGACTCAGGCCTTTCCATTTCTTCATTTAGCGAATGTCGCTCCCCATCTTATATTTTTTGTTTACACGATATTGGGTTATATTGGCCACGCTACCCCTAGATGTATAGTCCTGCGTTAGCGGGGAGTATTGAGTCACACATCAATGGGGATGGGAGTTATGTGACTCTTTATATGGTCTTGGACGATCCTAACCTTATGAGCTAGCTTATGGGGTTGAGGTAGATCCAATCTCCATTTCTTATCAATGGACGGTAATAACAAGAACATTTCATTGACAAACAACAAATAATAGTTAATAATTAAAGAAGAGATAAATGGTTTGGATGTGAAAAAACGGTTAGAGGCATGCTATGTCAATCTTCTAATGCGCACTCAAATAGAAGTTCAATTAAGAGTGAATAAAGAAAAGGGACTCTTAAATAGAATGCCAAGATGAAGAATTCCGATGTAGAATTTCTGCAAAGTGGGATACGTATTTATGGAAATTCAAGAAGTAACAAACATACCCCTATTCAAGAATAACTGTACCCTTTAAAGATTGGATGACACCTTTTCACAGAGTAGGTGTATCCTTTAAAGGATGGGTAACACTTTTTCACAAAATATTGTGTATTGTCCCAAAAGGTATATTTATAATTTAATTTTGAATCACTTCTAAATAAATCATTAACAATGTTACTGCCAGGACATTTCTGGAAACACTTCTGAAAAAATACTTTGGAAAAAATAAGTTTGTAAAAAAGTATTGTTTGGATAGTAATTACTGTTTTTTGAATACTTTTTAATGTTATGTGACTGGAAGAAAGGTTTTTATTGTATTTCTCCCTGACATCTATAGTAAACAGTTCTTGGAAAAAAAAAGCTTTTTATAAACATTTTCTGGTGAAACTTAAACAAGAAGTTTCTGGAAAAACTTTTGCAACATTTCAATAAATTTTCCATGGTCAAACAGCACAGTATCTGTTTTCCACCTTGAAGTTTGTGAACCAGTAGATAGAGAGAAGAAAAGAAAGTTAGAACCCATAAGTCCGTATCGTTGATGCTGCTTTGTCAGTGAATGAGTGTATAGATCACCAGTTCAGAAAAGAAGCTAAATGCATGTTATGCAAGTTAGATTCGGAAAAGGCTTATGTTCGTGTAAACTGGTCTTTCCTTATGCAAATTACATGTGATCGTTTCCCTACTGTTTATTTGGGTCTTCCACTTGGTGCAACACACAATGATGTGGGAGTGTGGAAAGGGGTGATTCACAAATGTGTGAAGATAGTGGCTCCTTGGAAAAAAAAGTGCTGAGGTTATGAAGGAGACGAATTAGGGTAGAAGGTCAGTAAGTAGTTGGGTATTATCTTGCTTATCCTTTCATAGTAGTAGTTGTAGTATTACTCTTGTAGTTTATTGTTATTCGATATTTGTTACTTTTTATTGTTTCTTGTAGCCCGATTATTGTCTTATATTGTTGTAGTTACTGGTCCTTTTAAGAATGTTTTGTCATGCTTTTTTTATTTTTCTTTTTTCCATGGCTTCTTCACTCCCGTTATTATTATTATTTTTTCTAACTGCTTTGAAATGTTTTTCCTTGAGCCGAGGGTCTATCGGAAATAACCTCTCTACCTTCCAAGGTAGGGTTAAGGTTGCATACACACTGCCCTCCCTAAACCCCACTTGTGAGATTACATTGGGTATATTGTTGTTGAAGGTAGACTTACTTTGATGAATGGTATTTTAGATGGTGTACTAACTTACTTAATGTCGCTTCTGTCTATCCTAACAAAAGTTGAGAAGAAAATGAATTCCTTGAGAAGTGAATTCCTATGGGGAAGACAAATCTGAAAAGAAGAAATTTCATTTAGTTAAATGGCAGTCGGTGATGAGAGACAAAAAAGAATCTCAAGCTTCACAATAAGACTTTATTGAGAAAATGGCTTTGGAGGCTAATTATGGCAGAGAAGAGTTGTGGAGGGAGGTGATAGTATTGAAATATGGCAAAGAGGATTTTGGAGTCCTAAAGCTGTTAGAATGCCTGATAAAATATCTGTCTGGAAGCAGATTACTAAGCCGTGGGATGATTTCCAACAAAAAGTTATGTAATAGGATTGGTAATGGGTCAAAAATGAGATTCTCATTGGACAAATGGATGGAAGCTAGGAGATTGAAATATATTTTCCCCTCACTGTACATTCTAGTTTAAACAAAGATTACTTGATGGCTGACTTCTATTCTGTTAATCTTCACTTTAGAAGAGATTTTCAATGACTGGAAAATGGGGTAAGTCATTGAACTTATACATTTGTTGGTATCTGTAGTCCTTGATGCTAATAGATCTGATGCTCAGTTCTGGAGGGCCTGCAAAGATAGGGTATTTTCTGTCAGGAAGTATTACTCTATGTTGCATGAACAATCAGGGATATGGGAAAAGGAGTGGCCTTGAAGCTGTTATGGAAGTCTAAGGCTCCCACAGTTCATGTTTTGGTTGGGTTGGTTCACGAAATGCCTGCTTGGCACAGTATACTCTACAGAGGAGGGGAATTCCAATTTGCAGCAGGATTTTCCTCTGTGAAGGTGCACCGCAATCCTGTGACCACCTCTTACTACACTGCCACCTATCCTAGCAGATGTGAACCTTATTTCTGCAAATTTTGGAGTCTGTGGGTTACACCACAAAATGTGAAGGCGCAATGTTTGAGTTGGCAGGCAAAGAGGGTGGGAATAAAAGATCTGGAACGCAGTACCTTTGTGGCATAATGTTCCGTTATTTTGTTAGAAATAAATGAAAGATGCTTTGAAAGAAAAAAAAGCAGCTACTCTTTTATGTGTAAGATAGATGTTTACAGAGTCTTCTCTCTTGGTGTAAGGATAGAGAAATGGAAGATGTGAACTAGCTTTTTGATTTTTTTAGATTCTATGAATTTGATGTAGTTGTTGAGTAAAGTATAACTTTTGCCTTTTTCGTACTCTTGCAGTACCTTGGTACTCATTATTAAAACTTACTTAATTAAAAAGTTAAGTTCATATTGCAGTGATTTAATTTGGATTGCTGCATTTCATGCTAAAAATCTTTTCTGGACGTGGATAAAGAAGTTAACCTTGTCTCATAGTGGGATGAGATGTGCCAAATAGAGATGATGAATATTGAAGATTCATTTGGGGTTGAGGCGTTGTTTGTTGTATTATGCTAATAAGACTTTCTGGAACATACTTTATAAGTTAGGGGAGTCACCTAAAAATTGGTAAATTCACTTCTGGTTAGGGGTGAGAAATTTCTTGAAACATTAGAGAACACCCATAATAGGACAGAGAGAGTATTTCCCTGTCTTGCAACTGTTGTTATAGTTTGTTTTATATCATGGTTTATTGACAAATGCTGCTATCTTGTAGGTTCACAAGTGCAGTTCTGTGTGGTAAACATTGGGAATTTCCTCTACCACCATTTGGACAAGGGTGGTAAGTCATAAGTGTTTTTTCTTCTTTTATTGTCTCGATTAACTGCATTTATAATTCACCAGGTGATATATGTTATATGAGGAGTCCTCCATATATCTGTTTGAAAGGTCAAGTATCGTGCTTTTGGAAGTTGAAATGCCTTTCAAAATACTTTATCTCAAGCATTTGCTTCGTCCCTTTTTCTCTTACTTTCCCACTTTTCCTCAATTTTCTTGCTTGAGTCAGGAAGTGTCTTCGGATTACTTTTTCTTGGGTCAATGATGGTTTGAATAACCCTTGTGTAGGTTTGAGACTGTGTACCTTGATGATGAGATTCGAGTAGTCAAAGATATCAGGCAAGACTACCTGATTGTCGAACGTGCTCCTTATACTTGGAAAGAATGATTGTCTGGATTTGTCTTCCGCCATCTCTGTACATAAATTTTACTGTAAGTTCCCTTCTTTGAACTCTCATCTTCATGCTGATATAACTGGAGAGATTGTGTTTCCTATAATTTTTCTCCTTGTTCTGAATAATGTAGGTGCTGCACCATCCTCTTTGTAACCAAGATTTTTGTAATGTTAAGCGGAGACATTTGATTTATTTTCATAAGACTGAGTCACAAATGAGGCAAAATTTGTACCTTTATTTATGTGAAATATGCAGATAAATTTAGTTGTGTATCCTGCCTAGTGTTGCATGATCAGTTTATCTCCATCACACATGTCTCCGGGTTTCCTAACATTGCTAAATCAACTAAGTAGCTTGTCTGGTAAAAACCAATAATCTTCTTCGAAATGTTTTTGTAAATCAGTTACCAATTCCAAAAAAAAAATGTCTTTTGTAAATATGTAATATATAAAGCCGACCCAACCAGTTATGTAGGAATAAGTGTGAGATTAGAGGACCTTTAGCTAGGTTTAAACCTCAAGAGGATTCCTTTTAATTTCATTTTCAGAAATAGTTTCATTTGCGCTATAGCAGTAACTAAGTTACCAACCTCCAGAGGAGGATTTCTTTTTGTTTTGAGAAATAGTTTTGTTCGTGCTAAAGAAGATACATACTTGGTGCATTCCTTTTGATTTTGAGAAATGGTTTCACTCGAGCTAAAGCTGTGGCATACTTAGTGTGTTTTCCTTTTCATTTTGAGAAATGGTTTCATTCACGTTAAAACAGAAACATACTTGATCTGTATGAGCATTCTGGGCAGGTTGCAACAAGTCGCTAGTAGAAGGTTTAGACCAATCGCAATTCATTACTAGCTTGCCCGCTTCTAATTGATGATTGGGTAGAACACCTAATTTTCCCTACATTTATAAAGGACTAATCTCGTACTTAGTTTCACCTACTAAACATGGGAGAACTGAAATATAGTCTTGCTCTTAGTACCAAATTGACTTTCCAAGTTGATAATAATTTTCTTTTCATAACTTCCATCCAAACTACCCCTTGGTTTTTTTGGTTGTGGTCATGTGGTTGTTTTTTCCATTTACTTCTCTAAACATAGACATTTGCGGAAGATTATTCTATTATGTTTATTCATCTGAACATGGCAACACCTTCACATACGTCAAGAGTTCTGTTGTACATTCCTTCTAGGCATAGGAATAAAAAGAACATAGCTGTATTGTACAGAATTGAAATGTGAAGATGGCTAATATACAATAAGATCTTCATTTGGGCGCTTTGTATACTCCTTGTGATTGTAGCACTTTGTTAAGTTGATTAGTGCAAGAGCTTCTCCACCTTATGGCCTAGTTTTATTGGATCTCTTCTTACAATCATAAGTATTATGTACTATTTTATTTTATTGGAACTCCCTGTACTTTCGGGCTAAGGTTTGACCTGTATGACATGATTAATGCTGTTTTTCTCAGATTTGCAGATCAAGATTTATGTGTAAGAGAGTAATGTACAAGATTTGAAGTTGAAATAAATCAAAAAGATGCAAAAATATTTGAACAGTGCTAGACACGGCCAAAGGTAAGGTCCGCAGATGACGGTGCGAACTTTAGGCGGCACCACATGTGGGCTGGAAAGTGAGACCTTCAGTGGTCAGATTATGAAATCTATATATGGACTGCATGTGAATGTATGATCCGCATATTGTACCATATGTTGAGGTCCGAAATGTTGAAAAAATGAAGCTAAAGGTGTTCATGTACAAAGCAACATATAGAACGCATGTTGTACCATATGTTGAGGTCCCAAAACTCAAAGCTACTGAAATTTGACACTTCAGGGTAGAAAACACCACATACGAGGGGTCTTATAAATGACATGACCGTATGTCCATTGTATGTTGAAAAGGGAAATTTTTCGGAACTTGACTTACAGAACCACATACGAAGCTGTATGTGGAATGTATGGTCAGTATGTCAGACTGCCAAGTCGGACCTGGCAGCTTCTATAAATTTGCAAAAAATCAGATTTTTCATTTCTAATTTCCACTCGACTTCAGCTTATTCTCTCTCAACTCCCCTACTCCCCACTCAAGGTAAGTGATCTGTAACACCTCTCATGTTATTCCTTCGACGATTACGCCATTCGAACACTGATTCTTCTCCAAACTCTAGCTAAATTAAGGGTTTTGCACCAAAAGGGTTCAAAGGAAGAAATTGTGGTTTCTCACCAACTAAGGTAAGCACTTCCTCCTACCTTCTCGCATGGGTATATTTGGGCTTTTTAAGCGTGATTAAAGATCAAGACTCTTGGGATGGTGGTTGGCAACGAGTCCATGTCACGACCATTGTATGTGGGACATGGGGGCTGTTTGGAGCTTCATGGAGTTTGGGAATTGTTTGGTTGACATGTAGGAGGTTTGTGGGTTATTATTGGCTAGGAGAAAGGATGAGTGTGATGAAATGCATTTTGAGGGCATTTCATAGCTTAATGCTCATCGAGTGCTTGGTAGATTGCCCTTATGGTTTGGGCTTAACGTCTAGATGTTAACATGAGTTTCAGTTATTTTATTCTTGTACGTTAAGATCTTAACAACGAATTGATCCATCATAATTGCAAAGTTGGGAATTGAGATAGGTAAGGCTAAACCCTCTCTACCCCACCCATAGCTTGACCTCTCAATTTAATGTTTCCCAGTTTCCCTCCTCTGTGGGTTCATGAGGTTCCTAACTTGATTAATGTTATGAGTTAGTTACAATGTCTCTTCCATGATCACGTATTTTTTTAGTTGTTGCATCCATTGATATAAGTTCTCCATGTTTTATTCAAGTAGTTCATAATCCCTCTTACGTAATTGCCATTGCTACGGTAGGTTAAAAAGGAACCGTCCCAAAATGGTACCACCATGTACAATGCATAATGTATCTCAAAAGGCTTATGTAATTTACTGTAAACCAAAGAATGATAATGTACATGGATATATTATGATAGTATAGCCGTGCTGCAGCACGAAGGCCTGTGCGGTAAATAATGTCCCGTGCATGTGCGTGTGTATATATATATTCGTGCTATGCATGAGGATTCTGGTGGATAGCATTCATTTTACTTCGCTATAGCCGTGTTATGCACGGAGGTCCGGATACGACAGATAGTATTCTATTTTATTATATTATAGTTGTACCTAGCACGAAGCTCGGATACAACAGATAGTATCCCAAAGAATAACAAGATAATAAAAGAATAATGAACCATGATACGTGTTCCTAGTTTCCCTCATGTTGCTTTATGATTATGTTTCATGCCCTTCTTTTCATGAGCTTTATTGCCTGTCATACGTTATTTTTGTTTGCCTTATTGTACGAGTGCTATTCCATTATGAATGTTGTATTTCATGATGCAGATTTCGACTCTCAGGTTGGTAGGCGTCCTTTCTAGGCTTCTACATTACACATCAACTGCTTTTGGGGAGCCCATCTACTATTTGGGGTGATGGCTAGCATTCTCATGTTGTACATAGTGTTTTTGGTACATTAGTGCCATGTCCCGACACTTCCACTGTTGTTAGGCTTTCTTAGAGGCTTCATGGACATGTATTGAATTTCAAGTCTTGTTATATGTCAAAACCGTTTCCATTGAAGAAATGTCTCAATATGCTTATGTTTTGTTTTTGTACCATGTTCCGTGATTCATGTAGAGTTGGTCCGCCAAATCAAGATTTGCGGTATGTCAAATTTGATATTAGAGCTTAGGTTCAGAATTTCAAGGAATCTATAAAGTCATCTAATAGAGTTCTACTTATTGATGTATTGCACACCACACTTATAATTGAGAGGTTGCTTAAATAATTTTTAAGAAGGAAATCACCCTTCATGTTCTAGATCGTGCGACAAGGTTATGCTTTGAGGAATTGATCCTAATTCGTGCCTTGCTCTTTCTAAAGAATATGCATCTGAAATAGAAATAGAATACTCACGCGAATTAAAAGACTAGCACTGCCTTGAAAGTTGACTTTAGTGGGTTGTCGCCTACTGTTAGGATCCAGACCAGGGCTCGAGGTGGCCCATCTAGCTAGGCACCCCAACTCCTTAGCCGTCGAAATTCGAGGAGGCCATGAAAGTCTCTCCCTTATCCACTCCACCGCCTAGTTCCATTGATCAGGAAACTAGGGAATGTGATCGCTCTTCGCGCGAGCGTTTAAATATATGCGTTTGAAATTAAAAAAATTTCGATTAATTATACATTTGGTATACCGTCCGACCATATTATTATCTCTTGTTTTCATTTTATTAAGAAGATTACAATGATGAAAAATAAAGAAGGCAATCAAGTTTAGCATCTATTAAATAATGGATAATATATTCTTAATAAATAAGTCAAAAAAATAACAATTTTATTTCATTTCATTTCTATTATAGTAAACGGGTATATAATAATAGAATTTGATGGGCACACATGCATTTTATTGGGATACAAATGAAGGTTGAACCTTTAAATTACAACATATATTCTGGTGTACTTTTTCCCATGAAAGTGTAACAAATATGTTGCAGTATGAAATGATTGTAAAATAATAAACAAATACATCAGCACATCCCATCATTCATTGTCAGGTTTATCTAGTGGAGGTCCTTTGTATATTTCATTTTTCAACCGTTCTTGCTCCTTTTTCAAATATGCAATGCACATTTGTATCATTTCTGCATACATCACATCCATTGGTATGTTAGGTTCTTCAGTTGCATCTGTATTCAAAGATATATTTTTAATAATTGTATAAATGAACAAAGTAATATAATTAATAAAGTTACCATTTGTAATTTACCTTTTCAATTTTTGGAACTAATTTGATGTACATGATCTATATTATTTTTATCCATTATAGTATCCTGCATAAGTACTTGTCAAATTTAAAATAAAAAGATAGTCGAACAATAAAGTACTATTCAAATCTAATAGTATTGAATATTAGAAAAATTAACTTGAATCAAGCACTATGTGAAGATGATGAGTATGAAGATAAATGGTGTATCTAGTTAATGTGTTTTTGTATGTAGTATTTATATAATTTTACCCCTTCCTTGGTTGTGCTCTCTATTTAGTTCTTATAAATGATGAGTTAAATTTTGGATTGGTTAAATATTTGTCGAAGATAAGTGCGGAGATTTTGAAAAAGAATAGAAGGAAGGTTAAGATTTGTAATGTTATTTATTTATTATGTAAGATCCGTTATTGATTTGTTACGTAAATAGAGTAAATGGAAGATCACTAATGCGTAATGTTACATGATTTTGTCATCTTGTTTGAATTATTTTTTCTTTTTAACCAAATATTAAGTGATTTATTTTATTTGTCTTATAAGTTGTTTGTTTATCATGTTGGAGAATGCAATGAGTTTAAACTAAACAATTATGTGAATCAATATTTGCATATTGTTTATGTAAGTCTACACATTTTAGTTTATGTACTTGTGAATAATAAAATAATAGGTAAAAAAATTTAAAAGGATAAGATTGATTGAATTGTATTTTTCATTATGTAAAAGGTGATTTTATTTTTTATAAACATACATTTTACTTGCTAATTGTATCATGATATTTTTATTTCAAAAGTTTCAT
>JACEIK010001977.1:92587-142889 GCA_018107945.1 Datura stramonium
CGATTTGCCGGCCGAATTTCGCGAAACTAAATCCGTAGGAATGCTCCCTGCTGCTAAATACCTTGGTATCTGAGGTTAATTTGAATTTGGACCGCGTTTGGCGGCGTAATCGATTGAAAATTATAAATATTTTATGTCTTCCTCTATTCTCTGTCGGAGCTTCTTGGAAATTATAGGAAATGAATAAAACAAACCGAAGTTGGGGGCATATATATAATTGGGACTATAAGTAGCATTTTGCCTTGCGACGCGCCAACTTGGCGATTGTCCGATCTTTCCCTGGGCCTTTTTCTAGCATGTATGGCATTCTAAAACTCTTAACTAACATGCGAATAGACCATCTATATGTCAAAAATTTATGGGGTGTAACAATCAACCCTCATCTAATCGCTTGAACTTGTCCGGGGATAGCTAATCCGATATTAAGGGTAAGGGTTAACTAAAGTACACCTGTATATGGACCAAGTTGGTGATAATCATCTATATAGGGAACCAACCATTTAGGTGAACCTAACTTACCAATATTTCATGTTAAACACCGGAATAAATCACTAGTGTATAGGCCTTGTGGTTATGAAATCTTGGGGAACACATTCCTAGTCAAGTCGTTAATTGAATACAAATTGAATTTGATTTTAGCATTCAACAATTTTACTTTGTTTATTATTCTGTATTTCCCCCCCTTCAAAAATAAGTATATCAATAGTAATAGTTATTCACATTAACTTAAGTTCTTACCATATTCCTTGTGAGATCGATCTCAACCTTTGTTGGGTTCTATATTTGATAATCGACCGCTTATATCTCAATTGCGAGGTGTAATTTGGGCCCCAAGTGGTGAAAACAGGCCTGAAGTTGAACAAGGAGCCATGCAAATTTACAAGGCTATTCCATGACCACTGCCACCGTGTCCCCAAAGAATGAAGAAGAAGGCGGAGAATGGTAAGTTTTAGAAATTCTTATCAATGCTCAAATAGTTATCTGTAAATATACCATTGGTCGAGGCATTGGAACAGATGCCGGAATATGCCAAGCTCATGAAGGACCTTGTGACGAAGAAGAGGTCCATGAGCTATGAGCCCATTGACAATGTACACCATTGTAGTGCTATAGCTTCACGGGTCCTGTCCCAAAAGAAGAAAGATCTAGGTGCCTTTACTATTCCATGCACAGTTGGCGATATTGAGTTCACAAGGGAACTCCGTGATTTGGGACCAAGCATCAATCTGATGCCATTGGCTGTGTTTAAGCAGCTGGGCTTGGGAGCCCGCACACCGACTACCATGCGGATGTTGATGGCCGACAGAACTATGAAGAAGCCTATGGGGATCCTATTCGATGTGCTTGTCAAAGCTGATAGATTTATATTCCCAGCGTACTTCGTGATCCCTGATTGCGAGGTTGATTATGAGGTCCCCATCATTTTGGGGTGACCATTCCTTGCCACTGGGAGGGCTTTAGTAGATGTGGAGGCTGGCCATTGAAGTTCAAACTCAATAAAGAAGAGGTCACCTTCAACGTCTGTCGGTCAATGAAGAAACCAAAAGAATACAGAGTAGTCTCAACAATATAAAATGAATTCAAATTCCTTTATGAAGTTTGAGTAGTCAAGAGACTTGCGTCATGCGGTGACGTTAAATTAGACGCTTCTTGGGAGGCAACCCAAGTGATGATTTGGTGAATTCTGAGTAACCGAGCAACTTGTGTCGTGCCGCAATGTTAAATCAAGTGCTTCTTGGGAGGAAACCCAAGTTAATTTACTAATGTCTGTTTAGTGTGTAGGGGAGACAAATAGGTGGCAGAAAATTGCTGAACAAGCAGGTGCTTCGATTCAAAGTATGACTCATGAGAGGGTAGTACGAGTCATAACATGAGTCATGGTGAGAATAAGAGATGTACTTTAGTGCATGAGTGCAGGGTACGGTTGGTCCTACGACTCGTAACATCATTGTACGGGTCATAGTACTCAATGTGTCTATGAACTATGCAAGGCATGAACCACAATGAAAATAAAAGACCTACGACTCATAGTACGAATCATACCCCAATTGTACGAGTTGTAAGATGTGCTAATAGGTCCACAGGTAATTTTCTCAATCTCTCAGTTATGTGTCCAAGGGATTCCTATGACTCATGGTATGAGTCGTGACATCTCAAAAATTTTAAATCTACCCGACTCAGCCCGGATTTTTTAAAATTGGCCATAGGACCTATACAAGCTCAAACGAATCGTAGCCCTCTCCCACACTCACAAAACCTAAACTCATGACTCCCCCACACCAATAACTCACCATCAAGAATTAGTCAACAAGTTCTTTCTCAGAGATTACATCGAAAACCCTAATTCAAACCCTAGTCTTGATTGACAGTTAAAGTCCCAACATTCAAATAAGTATATTTCTTCAAAATCAATAGATATAACTTGAGTGCTTGATGTAAACTTGGTAAACCCCTTGAGAGTCCTCTCATTGCTTGAAAACAAATTAGAAAAGGATAATGACCAGGGGTGTAAATGAGCTATGTGCGATTGGGTAGAAGCTTGAACTTGTAAAAACTGGGCATTGAACTGTTAAAAATCGAAGTTATGGGTCGTGATTAAAAAGGGGAAGAATGAATAGTTGTAAAACTGGTTAAATGCATGCCTAGAACTATGGAATTCTGAGTGCATAAACTTAAAGTAAACCCCCTACGAACTGAACCAAAATTAATGCAGGGACAGGCTTCACAAGCCTTCCTACGACTCGTAGTTTCATACTATGAATCATAGGATGGATCGTTGGGACTGTCCCAAGAAAAAATTGAAATAATCAAAAGGTACAAATTCTAGTACAGCTCGTGGTTTTCTGCTACGAGTCGTACCAAGAATCTAAAAAGGGTCAAGTCTACAAGTGACAGTACAATCCTTCCTACGACTCGTGGTATCGACTTATGGGTCATACCATGAGTTTTGGAAAAAAACACAGCAATTGTTTTAAAGGGGCATCCTCATACGACTCGTGGTATGGACCGTACATTCATGGTATGAATCGTACCTCTAAGGTACGACCCCTACTGTTGACCCGTGATAAACTACAGAGGAATTTTTTTCTTGCTCTCTTTTTTCTATGATATGGAATTCTAACCCTTTTTTCCACAGGTACAATGATGATGAAGCATAAAGCATCAAAGGTAACCGCTCGAAAGACATTACTTGATGAGACCTCTAAATCCAATCAAGTGGGCAGCTCCTCTAGTGGTTCATTAGAGGAATACAGGGTCAACACATCAGGCACTAACGAGACCCGAACCACTAGGGAAAAGGCCAAAGCCCATGCTATGGCGGCCACTGCCATATCTGCCGGTGCTCCCTACTCTGAGGAGGGAGCTGAGGAAAGAGCTCAAGAGTCGGGAAGCATCTCTAATGAAGAAGAGGGGTGTGAGGAGACCCAATTTGGAGATGCAAGTAGCAATGCCAGATCAGAGGAAAAGGCACCAAATGCCGAGTAGGAGTAGACTCCGACTATGGAGAACCGCACCATCCGGTGGAGAGTACTAGGAGCCCAGGAGATATATGAACAGGGCATTGCTCTCACTGCCAAAAACAAACCTAGGCGGAGCATTCAAGAAGAGCTGCTGATCCTCACAAATTCATTGAACGAGATGGAGGAGATGAAGCGGATATTTAGCTTCTACGGATTTGAGTAGATGGCTAAGGCCTCGGACCAATACACTCCAGAAAATGTCCGGGAGTCTTACGCCAACTACTTGGCAACAATGAACAGAAGGCGAAAGAGGGAAAAAATTGAAAAATCAGCCCAAGCTAGAGAGCATCCTGGTCAAAGGCAGAGAGATTGATATATCCGAGTACACTATTGCTCGAATATTATATGGGCCCCAGTTCATCCCACCACATGCTATGCCATAATATGAATATCGGGTGGAGGAATTGAAACATATCAATCATCTTGACTTTGATGAGAGGAGGAGGCATATACAGTGGTTTTCCGGCGTGATCACTGAGGACAAAGAAGAGGCAGAGTGGGTCACTAGCGGTAAGAAGGTAAAAAAGAACTCCCTAAATTTCATAGTAAAGGCTTGTTGGACGTTAGTGCACCACCTCTTGGCACTGACGGTTAATGACAATACCCTCAGTGTGGATAGAGTAGATTTGGTGGCTTGTATCATGTCCAGATACCCTATCAACATTCTAAGGGTCATTGTAGAGGAGATGTGAGATCGGGCTATGGGATTGAGCACTACTATCCCATTCTCGAGTCTCGTCTTCAGATAATGAATGGAGGCTGGCATCATAGTGCATCGGGGTGAGGAGCACCTGATTGGAGGATAGCAAGTCGCTGACATTGGCCTGATCTGTGATGATATGAACCCGATAAGTCAGACCTGACTTTCCAACACAGTTCCACAACTAGGCCAGTTGGGGGTGCACAGGTGAATGCCCCCACCTTATAGTAGCAGGGCGAGACATAGGCTACAAATACCAATTATTCAAGTGCAGCTCCCAGCAATTCTGCTGCACCACCTACTGGCCTCTCAAACAAGACTCCAACCGGGTACATCCTATTGCCCTAGGTTTCTCCAGAAGCTGGCTAAGAGACTGACCATGGCCGAAAGGAAGATTCAATCAATGATTTAGAATGTTAAGCATTGGGTAAAGGCTTAGATAGAGACAACTGTGCAGGCCCTGCATGCCAAATTAAACGGGTTTGAAAGTAGATTCAATATGCACATGGACAAGCAGACTGATATGGGCAGCATCTATGAGGAGTTGGGGGCTCTTCAGAGCCAAGTGGCCGAGTTGTCATCACGGAAGCTAGCAGTCATACCAGCCCCCATTCTTCCTGACCTCGATGCTGATATAGATGAGGAGATTGATCTGGCAGCCTATTGGGAGCCCACAAGAGCAGAAAAGGAAAAAGAGAAAAAGATGGTCTCCGAGGATGTTGGAGAAGAGACCCTGAAGAAGAAGAAGAAGAGAGAAAAAAGAGAGCGCATGCGAGCACGAGTAGAGAGCTTGCAGACTCATGACACATACTTTTCAGAGCTGCAGGAATGAGCTAGAGGAGTAGGTAGCTCCACTATGGCCCAAGAAGAGCTTGCTAGTGGCAGGGACCCTTCGAGCGAGCCACATTCAACCTCGACTATTCCAGAGACTGTAGAGACTGCCGAGACTACTGAGAGGGTATCCATTCGCACTATTGATCCACCATTGAGTGCACGGGCCACAACCAGCACGACGATAGCAGCGGAGGCACCTCCTCCACAGGATGACAGGAGCGCTTAGTGCGCCGCAGGTATGTTACCTTCCCTTTGTGTTTACATTCTATAGTTGGGGGACGAAGCATACTTTTTAAAAAGGGGAGGGGGTGTACTTGTATTTTTGGGTTTTTGATTCATCCGAGGGTTTTTCTTGCCGTGTTTCTATTCCCTTGGGCATGCTATCTAGTAGAACCGACATGTTTAGGATTTTATTTTTGTGATTTTTGTTTAATCATAAAGTAGCTCAGTATTTAGCCAATAAATTGCACTAGTTTTGATAATTTGAAAAATTGACCCTGTTTAAATTTTTTGATGATTAGCTGTGTACTTGTGATTCCATGCATAATTTATGAGGATCTTTTTGTTTCATTTAGTACATTAATATGTGTAGTTTTGTTAATCTATGAATAAATTAGATAGGTAGAGTGAATGCAAATCATGTACCGTGAGTGAGTGGGGTCTAATACTTAGTTCAATACTGTGTAGAGGATCTAAAACTTGCCCGCTTGGTCTTTGCATAGGTTTTAGGATGGTTGGTTAGGAAAGGATCATAGGCCGTTCTTGTTTAGCCCAATTTTAGCTTAAATAACCCTACCAAAATGATATGATTCTCTTGATCCAAATTTTTTAGCCTTAAATAGACCATTTTTCTATGATTAACCAATTAACCGTACCTATTTTTGTAATGAACCTATTTTGACCCTGGTCCTTCCTTGGACATTGTAAACCTCAACATAGGCGAAATGCCTAAGTTGAGGGTGGCTAGGGTAGGGGTGCATAAATAGTGGAAAGGTGAAAAAGGGAGAGAAAAGAAAAAAGGTGAAAAATGAGGTGTGGTGTGACCAAATAAAAAGAAAAGAAAAATTGAAAAAGAGAATGATCCATCAAAAGCTTGAAGAAACACACCACACTCATACAAGTGCATAAAAAGGGTGAAAAGAGAGGGAAAAAAGTGAAAGAAGCAAAAAGGGTAGAAAAAGTGAAAAAATGGAGCCATATGTATGTAGTACCAAGGAAGGGTTCATTCACTTAAAAAAGATCCTATATCTATCATATCCAACCCGAAAGCCTACATCACAGCCAAAGCAAGTCCTAAGTGATCCTAACCTAACCATCTGACAAACCGAAGTAGAGAAAATAAGGGCAAGCCTATGGTATCCGATATGCAGTATTTGGAACTTTTTTGTGAGAGTGAGAGTCTCGGTTTTTCAGTCCCATGTTATATATTTTACTATATCAGTGAGCGGGGGACTTCATTTGTTGTGAGGGTAATGGTTTGTGTTTAACTCTATCAGTGGTCTATGTAAAAAGTATCGATGGCGACTTGACTACCTGTTAATAGCTAGATGACATATCTTGATCTCTATTTATCATGCTTCGTGGTTGCTTGTAGTGCATTTACTGATTTGGTCCATGGAAAAAGGGTCAGGGAAAATAAGTGTTGGAGCAAAGATGTGCGAAAGAAGCCTTAAAATGCAGAAAATCAGCCAAAGTATAAGTCTTAGTACGAGCTGTACCTTGATTGTACGAGCCATATTGAGAACCGTGATGAAAGTCAGAAGGCTAACGTGAGAAGAAGGAAACATACGATTCTCAGTATGAGCCGTACCAAGATGGTACGAGCCATAACTTGAGTCGTGGAATTATGCAGAGGAAATTGCACAAAGGAAGACTCTTGGTACGGATGGACTCACGAATCGTGGCATCAATGTACGAACCGTATCATGAGCCGTGGTGAACTTTATAAGATTCTTTGATATTTAGCAAAACTTCAGACACTATAAACAGTACAAGTCATAGGAAGAAAGTACGAGTTGTACCACATCACTCATGGAGAATTTCAAAAGATGTAAGAGTTCTTAGGGCCAAACCATGGAAGCAATGTACAACTCGTAGGATAAAGGTATAAGTCGTACCAACCTGCCAACACTTAGCCAAATTTGTAGCAGACAAGGACTTATGAGAAGTAGGTACTGATCACGGGCAAAAATAGCATGCCCGTGATACGCTTTATGACTTAAATTAGTCTTGTTTGTCTAAGTTATTCTATACATTTTCATGTGATTTTATATAAATGTGAAGATATGTGCTAACCAACATGATTAGCCTTTGTTTTGTAGGTTTTGATTACTTTTGAGGAGCTAATCCATGAGTTGGTGAAGTAGAGGCTTGGAAAGCGAGATTAGCACGAACATCGGCAAGGAGAATGCGCGAAACGACCCACTGCTTGCGTCGGCAACGCGCCACGGCGAGCAGGCTGTGCGCAGCAGCCCACGCATGGTGGCAACGTGCCACAGCGGGCGAGCTGCGCGACAGGAAGGTGTCAGCCTTGTGCCCAGCGGCGTGCCACGCTGCCAACGCGGCGGGTGCTGCTTAGGAATCAATTTTGGTGATTTCCGGTGAGCTTTCGCGATGCCTCAGTGTCACGGGCGTGCTGTGACTCACTCAGACACGGGCTTGGGTTCACGGCGGAGCCAAATTATGCAGGTTCTCCATTTACTATAAATAGGACCTTAGCTCTTAATTCCATTTGGTCACGATTTTATTACGGAAAGCTGCCTAGGAGTGAAGGGGAGAAGTGGGAGAACTCAGCTAGCGTTTGTCAAATTCCCTTCTCATCTACCAATATCGTGTAAGTATGTAGTTTTAGAGTAGATTAATAGTAGTGTAGAGTAGTTTTATGAACATGAATGGCTAGAACCTTCCTCTAGGGTTGAAGCCATGATTATGATGTAATTTATGATATTATTTTGGAATTAAGTTATTGATTGTTGTTTTGTCTTGCATTTTGATTTGTTGGTTGTTTTTATGATTGATCACCATGAAAGCATATTTGTTAGCTTGGGAAATAGCTTAGAGAAGGCATTACAGGTCGGGACATGAGAATGTGGGGAGCATGATTGTAATCTCGGGAGAGGTTACGTGTTTGGATAGAAATATACCTAACACCGTCTTTGAGTTGACCTACGGGGGTTATGAAAGACCAACTTGGGATGTCACATCACCACTTTCTGAAGAAGTAGTTGTGAGGATAAGTTGAGTTAAATGGTTAAGACGCACGGGAGTCCACTGTCGTTTCCCCAGTAAGCCACAACATAATTGATTACTGACTGAAAATTAAACTCCTCGCTCACGATGATGCGGTGAGGCTAGATTGCCGTGTTAAGAGGCTCGAAAGACCATGAACATGCAATTCCAGTTATGTGAAATAACAATTGATAGTTCATTACTTATTCCATTGCAAATCGTAGGCTCGCATGATTATACGGTTTTAACTCTATATTGCTCCTAGGTAATTTGAGAATATTTCGTTGACCCAAACTTAGACTTAATTATTCTTGATCGAAAAATGTCTATCACCAACACTTTAGATATTTAAGATCACACTAGAAATGGATAGTTAGAGGAATGGGTCCGATCCGCGTGGAGTTACCGACAATGCGGTTCTTAAAAGAGCCACTATATTACTTGCGACCGTACACTTGCGGGCCCAGCTCGATGTGAAAAAGTCGTCAATTATTGGCACTCGATGCGAACTACGTCAAGTTTTGGCTGGCCGTTCTTTGGGGGACTCGGCGAGATTTTGATAATTTAATATTTTTGTGTGATTTTAAATTTTCCTTAAGTGTTGAGAAACTTGGTCTTAGTCTTTGTATTTGCGCGGTGACGGGTTGTCTGCCAGTGCTAGAAATAGAGAGCTTGTGGGCAGATTTAGAACCGA
Organism: Datura stramonium; assembly: GCA_018107945.1. Lineage (NCBI taxonomy): Eukaryota > Viridiplantae > Streptophyta > Magnoliopsida > Solanales > Solanaceae > Datura > Datura stramonium. Next base: position 101,565 of record JACEIK010001977.1, read on the forward strand.
ACGTCAAATCCATTTGCAAAGGAGAGTAGCTCTAGAGAAAAATTTGAAGAGACTTGAAAAGAGTCCTGACAACGGCCCCGTAGGCCAGCTTGATTGTCATCGGAAGAAATGGCAGCAAGACTGGATTCATGAAGTGGATATCCCACTAGCACGACGAATGTGACCTCCCCAGTATCCCCTAGTAAACGGAACTGGAGGGAACTTTTGAGCTTAAACGAGAATATGGTGCGGGCTGTTTACATTCTAGTTGTCGGTTCAGCTTTGGAATGGCACGTGAGGACCGCAGCGGCACTTACAGGCTTTTTAGAGATTAGTGACACGTTTGTCCCCACAAGGCGTGTCCCGCAGTTATGTCCAGATTGACCCTCTTCCCATTTCATTGTTGGGCGAAAAAAAGTGGTTGAAGGTGAGCCACTGAATTCCATTAATTCATGGAATGACTTGGCGAAGTTCCTTATGATTCTTTCCTTCGGAGGCAAAGAGCTTGCCAAGTTGAGAAGTGAAATACCGAGTTTCAAGCGAAGCACGATGAGAACTTATATGGCTTGGGAAAGATTCAAGTCCATTGTTGAAGGCTGTCCCCATCATCGGCAATCAAATGAAGTCTTGGCCCATACCTTTGTATAATGTCTGGACCCACACACAAAAATACTACTAGACTCTGCAGCAGGTGAGCAAGCCTTGGAGAAGGCGTATGATGAGTTGTACACTTTGTTGACAGAATTGCACAAGGAAATCAGTGGCAGCACGGTGAGTCATCAAGAGGGCGGAAGAAGATTAGGGTTGGCCGAAGCGAGATGGTTTGAATGCCTTAGCGACACGTTAACCGTTCCAACATCAAGCTGATGACTCAGTTCAATAAGGCGAGTATGCACCAGCATGTCGAGGCCGAGGTGTACGATTCGGCAAGCTCAGTGTTGGTGTGAAATTTGCGGTAATAATGGGCATGTCTGTAGAATCTTGTGGAACCAATCAGGAATCGATCAATTTGTTAGAAATGTGCCTGGGCATCGGGGTACGGAAACAACTCCAACGAAATTGCTGAGGAGCCACTAAATTCTTCTTGGGGTGGAAACCAAAAGCGAGAATTTTATGCAACCTCAACAACATCGATATGTCAATGAGAATAGGTAGATTGATGCAGTGGCAGTAGCATTGAGGAAGCAACTGCGAGAAAATTATGGAGACCCGGAGAATCGATTAGCGAGAAAATCGAGCGAGATGGCGTAGACTTAATGAATCGGCAAGTAGCCACACGATGCGAAAAACAAGTGGAGTCAAATAGCGTGCACTCAAACATGAGGCGCAGAGGATTGCCAAGCGGCAGATCCTAACCCCGTGAGATCAATGCCATCGGTCTTAGAAGCGGAAGCGATTGTGATGCAATGCCTAAAGTTGAGGTACGGCCAGGAGTTGGTAAGACCCGAGGACCACCGATGTTGGAAAATCGAGTCTTTGGGCAACAAAATGTGCAACCTTCATTGCGGCCAGCACAAAGACCACCTCTTCACCCTTCCCTCGAAGGAGGCCCAGGAAGGAGCGAGGAGGGGAGGAATGTTTTAAAAATTTCTTTGAGTTTCAAAGAACATCACATAAATTTGCCTCTTATTGATGTCTTAGAATGCCCAAGTATGCTAAATAGACACTTGAAGGATGTGATGGCGAACAAAGTTAGATTGGGGAGCGTCCGGGCCTTGGCCCGGAGTGCGATCCACGGGTATTGAGCAAATGCGAAAAGAAGCTCGAAGACCGGGGAGTTTACCCTCCCATCTGAGTGGTAAAATTTAGTGATGCGACTTTGTGTGATTTAGGGGCGCGGTTAATCTAATGCCCTATCCTTATTCAACACATGAGGTTGGGAAGCGAAGTAAACCGAGGTTGAGTGCATTGGTGACAAGTCACAGTGACACGATGGAATCATAGAGGACCTTCGTCAAAGTAGGTAAATTTATTATACTGCGTTTTATTATTTAGATTTTACCCGGAGTTGATATTTAGGTACCCCTAATCTTGGGACGGCCATTCTTGGCCACCCAGGAGGAAGCAGTGGGGTGATTTGAAAAGAGGACCACTGAAAATGAGAGTCGAGGATGAAGAAGAAATCTTAGTCTCTGAAAATAAACCCATCAGCACACTACGAAACTTGTGAGATTAGTGTGTTGGCGGATGAGTGTGGGGTGGGGATTCCATAGGTGCGTGGCCAAGGCAATATGAAGTGTTCGGCCAAGTCTGATAAAGGACTTCAATTTGAAAAGTTGGAGAAAGGGGAGGAGCAGTGGAGAGTTTGTTTTCCTCTAAACGGCGAAGAAGAGGAGATGGTTCGAAGAGAACCCGGGTATGAGGAGGTCTGAAAAGGCCAATCACGTCGTGCCACGGCGTAAAATAAGCGTAGCAGGAGGCAACGGGTACCCAGTACAATTTTGTAATTTTGATTTTTTGTTTTGATTTTGTTATTTTCAATTTTGGTTTTGTTGTTTTGGTGGAAAGTTAGGCACGAGGTAGAGGGAAGTGCGAGGTACCCTCAGTGGAATAAACTAGGAAGCATGGAAGAGAGAAAAAGTGTAGGGTCGACCACCCACGTGTGCAAGTGAGGAAAACATGCTTTAGGTAGGCCTAAAGGCCTCGGGAGTATTCTCACCCTCTTGAAATGTTAATTTGATGCTATGAGGACATAGCATGATTTAAGTGTGGGGTGAGGGAAATTTGAGGAAAATTAAAATTTTGTGCTTAACAAATTCTTGGAAATCCAAAGAAACATTGAAATTTAATATAATTCAAATTAAAAATTTGAAAAATTTTGTGTGAGTCCAAGCATGACTTCATCACCGTTGGTTTTTTTTCGGTTTCTTTTCGACGGGGTGCTGAACGGAGAAGAATAAATTTTTTTTATTTTTTTAATTTTTACGTATGCGTATATAATGTTTTAGTCATGTTAGGGACTTTTTAGACATGGATGGATGACGGCCCGAGTCTTGAGGAAAATTAGTCGATAGATGTCGGGTTTTAAGCCATAGCTAATGGATGCTGGATATTCTTGTTATGTGTACTTTATATATGATTGGAAGATGCAAGTATGTTCGGTGTTGAAGCATGCAAGTGTATAACTTTGTTTGAGACACTTAGGCTCTTGAATTTGACTCAAATGGTGAAGCTTAATTTTGAATTTTGTAATTTTTTAAATAATTTATCGTTTTTTTTTTTTTGAATTGAGCATGTGCCATGAGTGTGGGGTTTTTTTGAGTGATACATGCTATTGTGGATTGTCTAGAACTTGCACGGTGTGTTGATAAAAGCAGAAATGAAGGATGTGAATTGTAGGAGATGATTTATAGGCATTTTCTTTGAGATTAACCTAATTTTTATCCCTCATTTTTACCTACCTTGGAAAATTATCCTAGTTGCTTAGTGAGCCTTGAGCCTATTCTTTGATATTTTGCAATAGAAGCTTATTCCTTTTCTTTCATTAACCTTGAATTTGACCCCAAGCTCTAAGCGCTTGAAGAAGAAAAATCGAAGTAAGGAGTGAGGAGAATGAAAAGAAATGAAAAGTAGCGAGTTGTAGAAAGTGAGAAAGGATAAAGGTGCACTTGATCACTATTAAGGAGTAAGAAAATAATTCATTAAAAATTATTTGATAAGAACTCATACTAAACCAAAAAGTGCCTAAATAAAAAAGGGGAACAAGAGAAAAAAAACTACCAAGGACAAAAAGGTGAAGTAAGTGAAGGAAAGTTCACAATGAGGGCGTGATGTATTAAAAGCGCTTAGGAAAGATAGTCACTATTACTGCCATAATAGCACCTACCGGTACCTGAGTTAAGTTACAACCTACAAAGTCCTACTTGATCTTACATTCATACATCCTTAAATTGTGGAGTAAAACACTAAGGGCAAGCTTATGGGTCATGACATGATGCATGTGAATTCTTTGTGAGTGTGAGTGTAATTCTATTTATGTACCCACACATGTTGTGATGTAAAAATTGTTTGTGCGTGTGATTGGGTAACTCTCTTTCCGTGAGGGCACATGTTTAATGAAGGATAAAATTCATGTAAGGATTTCTTAATCGGTTGATTTGCATGAGTTTGCTATGGATCCATTCTTGAGGTTAAGAGGCTTAACATAGTTGTATTGCATAGATTGTTCTATTTTTAACTTGTATCTTAAATAATCGTACCATAGCCGTAACTCGAGTTATCTTGTTAAATTAGTTATGTCAAGGAGTCTCGTTGCTGCATGATATGTTAAAGGTTGTTCGAGGACGAACAAGGCTTTAAGTGTGGGGTTGCGATCACGGGAAAATAGCATGCAGTGATACTTAATGACTTAAATTAGTCTTGTTTGTCTAAGTTATTCTATACATTTTCATGTGATTTTATATAAATGTGAAGATATGTGCCTTAACATAATGATTAGCCTTTGTTTTGTAGGTTTTGATTACTTTTGAGAGCACAATCCATGAGTTGGTGAAGTAGAGGCTTGAAGCGGATTAGCACGCGAACATCGGCAAGGAGGCACAAACGGCCCACTGTAGCGTCGGCAACGTGCCACGCGAGCAGGCTGCGATGCAACAACCCACTAGCGTGTTGGCAACGTGCCACGGCAGGGCAGTACACACGACGGGGAAGGTAATCTGGCTTGCCCAAGCGGCGTGCCCACTTGGCTTGCTGACGCGGCGGGAGATGTACTTAGAGGCCAATTTTGAGGTGATTTCGGTGAGCTTTCGCGATGCCTCGTGTCACGGAGGCGGTACTCCGCGATACACTGTGACAGGAGCCGTTCACGACGAGCCAAATTAAGCACGTTCTCCATTTACAATAAATAGGACCCTTAGCTCCTAATTCCATTTGGTCACGATTTTATTACGGAAAGCACTAGGAGTGAAGGAGGAAGTGGGAGAACTCATGCATAGGCGTTTGTCAAATTCCCTTCACATCTACCAATATCGTGTAAGTATGTATTTTAGGAGTAGATTAATAGTAGTGTAGAGAGTTTTACGAACATGAATGGCTAGAACCCTTCCTCTAGGGTTGAAGCCATGATTATGATTAGCAATTTTTATGATATTTTTTGGAATTAAGTTATTGATTGTTGTTTTGTCTTGCAATTACGGTTGTTGGTTGTTTTTATGATTGATCACCATGAAAGCATATTTGTTAGCTTGGAAATAGCTTGAGAAGGCATTACCTAGGTCAGGACATGAGAATGTGGGGAGCATGATTGTAATCTCGGGAGAGGTTCCGTGTTTGGATAGAAATATACCTAACACGCGTGCTTGGTTGACACGCGGGGTTATGAAAGACCAGCTTGGGATGTCCATGCCCTCAACAAAGTAGTTGTGAGGCTAAGTTGAGTTAAACGGTTAGACACCACGAAAGTCCCTAATCGTTTCCCGAAGTAAACCACAATATAATTGATTGCCGTGACTAGAAAATTAAACTCCTCGCTCACAATGATGTAGTGAGGATAGATTGCCGTGTTTGAAACAGAAAGACCATGAACATGCAATTCTAATTATGTGAAACAATGATTGATAGTTCCATGCTTAAACCATTGCAAATCGTAGGCTCGCATGATTATCTGGTTTTAACTCTATGTTGCTCCTAGGTAATTTCGGAATGTTTCGTTGACCAAACTTAGACTTAATTATTCTTCAATCGAAAATATACATCACCAACACTTTAGATATTTAAGATCACTAGAAATGGATAGTTAGAGGAATGGGTCCGGTCCACGTGGGTTGTGTCCGGTTCTTAAAAAGAGCTACTATATTGCTTGCGACAGTACACTTGCGGGCCCAGCGCTCGATGTGAAAAAGAGTCGTCAAATTATTGGCACTCGTCACGGGCTACGTCGGGTACAACTTGTACAATCACACTTCAATATGCAGCATAAATACCTTATATGTTTTATTTTAGTGAGGGCGAATCAAGTGAGTAGACGATGTGAACAATTATTTTGTGAATTTTTATCAAGTTTTGAAGAGCAATTCTTGAATTTCTACATTGTTCTTGAGATTGATCTTTGATGTTCCAATATAATTTTCTTCCAATTGTTGCGATGAAATTATTTAATTATGTGTTTGTCTATGAATAAAAATTATAATCTTACAACCATGAAAGGCTAAAACCTCCACAGCCCAAGGGGTTGTGGGAATCATAATTGATTAACAAACTAGGGTTACACAAATTGATTAAAAACCAATGAAAAAAGCTTGTATTGTATTCTCTTCATCTTTAAACATGTCTCAACGATTGTACAATGTTAGGACTTGCCCATATTCTTTACTTTCTTGAAGCTAGAGGTAGAGATTAGGAAAAGAAATTACAACAAATCCTTGGTTTTTATGATCATTATATTAACTTGAAGTTTGTGGTAGAAGGATAGTTAAATTTGAAACATATTGATAATGGTTAGTTTAAAATCGATCATGAGACCTGAGTCAGTGATTGAGTATAGTTATCAGCCAAAGGACACAGTTGTTTGGATGAAGCCTAGTTATCGAGTTCTACAAGTAAGCATTGGGATGATCACGCGTGTATACCCAAAGTAGTTACGAATCCGCAGAACACTTACCTAGTTATTTGCAAATCTTGAAATCAACCCTATTCGTGATCTTGTTTTATTATTTTTTCTTCTTTAAACCCCATTTTGGAGATAAATCACCAGCAAGTTCGATTCACAGGCATTAGTCTATATCTTACCATATTTCACATGGACAACCCCGACCTCGTAGTTAGGTTCTTCATTGGCATGACCGCTTCATAATTTGAGTTTGAAACGTACTCCAGGGAGCTTTGGCTCAAACATACCACAAGCTAAAAAGTGAGTCTAGACTCAAACCATGTAGTAACTAACATCATAAAACTTGAACTAAATCATGAAAACATACTTAGATCATATAGGCTTGCCCAAACTTTAACATGCTTGAAATAGACTTGCTAGAAAAAATCATGGATATTTACATGGGTAATTCATAAATATTCGTTCATGCTAGACATCCTCATATTGCTTGAAAACATAGATCATAATCTTAACTTTTCATGAAATTGCATAATTGGGCATGAAAACTTCAAAACTACAAATCATTCAAAATACTTATAAAACATTCCCATGCATCTAAAATATCATTTAAAACCCACGAAGGAATTAATGAAATAAATGATAAGCGCATGAAAGTATATTAAAACTCCATAAGATAATAGACTTGACTTTAGACTTGATTTCATGAACTTGAGGAGAAATTGGGGCATGGGCATGAATGGAATCTCACATTCACCCAACCTTATGCACCTGGGTAATGCGGTCTACACTCCTCCTTGGCCCAGAAAATTAGGGAAGAGAACTTGAAGAATTCTATGCTTGATCTCATAGGAATTCTCTAATCTTGCATGCATGGGAAGGGAATGGGTTAGAATAGGCTAAACCCTATTAAAATCCTCCTATTTGAGCTTAAAATGATGTAGTTTAGGCTTTGGAGCTAAGGATTTACAAAAATACCCTTAATGAAATGTAATACCCCGAAAAAGGGCCTAAGAATAGACTAGGGGCTAAAAGTTGAAAATTCTTTGAAATTTGGAAATTATCCCGAACGGGCAACCTAACGACTCATGGAATCAAACCCTGCCCGATTATTGTATGCGATCCCTTAGGGATGAGAGTTTTGGTGGCGGTGGGAGACAGGGTGATGTAACAACTTGGGTGGCCAGGAAACAACGGGCCATCCCTTGCGGTCGTGGTGAGTTATGGACTTCGGCGGATGTATCCATGATGGGTCTTCAATGACTCATTGTGAGGTGTAATGACTCATTGTTAAGTCTTTGTTTGGTTGCAAGAATTTCCGGTACGTGTTGGATTAAGACCACGACTCGTGGAAGCAACCACGAGTCGTGGTGAGCTAGTTGACTTAGGGTATCTGGGGCTCAGCACCTAAGGTATTACAATGCTCCCAGGTGTACGTTGGTGTGACAAACTTGGTATCGAGCCATAGGTTTGAATTATCCTAGGATTCTGAAGGCCGCGTTAAGTAGAGTCTTTTCATGGGTGTAGACGCACCACACTTATGACAAAGAGGCTACGAAACATTTAGGAAATATTCCCTTTCATGATCTGTCGTGCGATGAAAGTCCTTTACCCATACAGTCGTGCTATTCACGTTTGTGGCATCATGCCTCCTCGCCAAGTGAATGTTAGAAGAAATGGTACTTGGCAATGATCATGAGGGTGCCAATGGTGCGGAGCATGTAGCTAGCCCCACCGGTTCACGAGAGCACGCACAGGCGATTTCCAAGCGGGTTTAGGGTAGCAATTCGGATCTTGGCATAGGCCATGAAACATCACGCCCCTTGTAGGGGAGTATAGTGGAGACACAGTGCCTAGGACACAGGCGCTAGACTGCGAGCTAAGCACTTCGGTGCAGGCGGCTCTAACTACGATTCACGGAATCAGCAGGATATATAGTGGTATGCATCTGACCCCAGGCGATTAGGCCTATAGCCACTTTATACAACAGCGGCTTGACTAACACGAGGTCTCATCGATATAAGGGAACCTATGGGGGTAGGCAAGTCGTCTAGAAAAGCGCCTAGGCGTGCGGCGTCGAGACAAGAAAGCAGCGCGGGGGCCCGCGCGTACGCCGGGGCATGTCACACAGCGCGCATGCAGGCACCCGCCGAGCCTTAGCCCAGCCCACCTATATGAAGTAAAATTGAGCTAGAAAACTCATTTCTGGTTTAGTTGATTGTTTTCAATTAGAATTCAAACCTATCTTATGGTGAAAAATGCTCTGCAGGTAAGAAACTTCACTATTGTCTCTTTTAGGCTTTGAAAGAGAACCTTCGGAAGAAAGTCATGGCTTATTGTCATCTTGTGGTTGATTGTGGTGTTCTTTGTGTTCTTGTGGCATGTTGTAGTATTATTGTTGTTGTTTCTTTGTGTTCTTGTGGCATGTTGCTGCCCAATTTTATCAGAACTTTGGTGAAGTGAAATTGATGCTTTTTTGTTTGTAAATTGGACTTGGAAGGAGCCTTAAGGATTAAGATTTAAAGGAATATTTTCGGAAAAATTGAAATTGACGTGCAAAGGTAAGTAAGATTGCCTTTCCTTGTTGTTGAAGCACGAAACTAAGTCATTTAGAAAGGATCAATATTCCTATGTTTTAAAATCATATTGAGGCATATATGATCTTGTCAAAGGGTTGGAAATACTTGGCATAAATCTTGAATCATTAATAATGATTTAAGCGAACAAATGTGAAGCGAAAGGTATAAATTTTTATCTGATTGTTGCGTAGTTGAGAATTGAGTGCGAAGTCCCATTAACGTGGGCGCTATGAGTTGGTAATTTTTGACATACTGTATATGTGATTTTGAATATTTGTTAAGATCTAGTCACTTAATTAAATTGGTAGTAAATGCTAAGATGACGACATGTAATTGAATTTAATTTTTTTAATTTTTTTAATTTTTTTAATTTTTTTATATTTATTGGTTTATAGTATTATATTAATATTGTTAATCCCTCCTGTCGTTTATGTTTAAATTGTAAGGTAAAAAGTAGATTTTTATGTTTTCCTCCTTACAAAATCTAAGCAGACACATAGCCGAATAAGGTAAGTCGATACATGTTAACGGGGGAGCGTGGCTAAGTTCTTAATCTTTTTGTAGGCATTATAAAAAGGGAAGATAGGTAAATGTTAGCCCTTCTAAGGTAATATGTGAGTAATATGCACTCTTCCCGTAATTTCTTTTATGAACCTGCGAATAGCCATTAAAATATAAGCAAGACGGAGTTTTACGAGATAAGAGGTCAATTAGGGAAAAGACAAAATCGTATAAGAATTGATGAAATAGTGAACACGAGGTAAAGACTTGAGTGTAAGAGTGAATAATGTTTGGCAAAGAAGTTAATATGAATAAAGTAGAGTTAAATATTGTTAAATTAGACGATACATGCTACAATTCTCGAGCAGGTTAGGCAAACATCCAGGAATTAACCTGTTCTAAAGACTTTTAGAAAAGAGTTATAGATTAAGTTGTTTATGTTCAATATTTGTTAAATTTATGATAACCACTAAAGTGTTAACTTTCTATGAAATAATTAGATTTGGCTTGTCATAAAAAGTAACTTAAGTTGAGAAGCTCTCTACTATACCCTAAATGATTATGTTAAGTTATATATTCCAAGTGTTGAAATTTTCTACCATGTATAAAAGGGTAATCCTAGGATGGAAATCACTTATGATGATGTAAGCTTTGTTAAGCTCCACGAGATAATTGCAAAGTTGTGTAAGTCGATGCGAATTACAGCTATATATCTTTATTTTCTGTAGGCACATAACAGAAGTTACTCACGAGTTCCTAGTTAAAGAGCTCTAAGTCTCAGATCCATAAGTTTATGTCTTTACTACCCTAATTTATGTTGAAACTTGCTAGGCGATCTCTGAAGTTTTTGAGAGATCATATTTCGAAAATTATGCTAATGTAAGAATTCAAGTCTTTATATATACTAGGTAGAAGTATTAATGTATATGATTTTGATTATATATTTCAGTTCCAGATGTTAGAGGCGTTCTACATATTCTTTTGATTCCCAAATGTTAAAAAATTGTGTAAATGAAATCTCGTGTTTCTATCCAATGTCTGTTAAATTGGTAGGATTATTTGTAGGACATTGTTGAAGTAAGCTAAAGGTTTCTTATGTTATCTAAACCTCTTGACCCTTCAAATGGCGAGTCTACATGTTCATGTGTAATTTGTGACTTTACGTGATATATATGCATATTTTAGCTATACATGATAAGGGGTGCTCACTTGCATTTATAGGTTACGAAAGAGGCCCTATTCTGAAACACAAATTTAACATTTATCATTTATATATCATACGTGTTAAATTTACTCAATATAAGCACTTCTCCTATTTATGAATATGATTGAGAATTATTTTTATTTTCCCCAGATTGGTGGTATGGCTGGAGATATTTTTATTTTATCACAGCTGTGGTACATCGAGTAGGAATACTTTTATTTTACCACGGTGTGGTTTCGGCTAGAGATTTTTATTTTATCTGGTGTGGTACATCCATTGGATATTTTAATTTACAGGTGTGGTACATCGACTAGAGATATTTTATTTTACTCCGGTGTGGTACATATTTAGAGATATTTTTATTTTACCAGGTGTGGTACATTGACTAGAATATTATTTTTATTTTACCCGTTATGGTACACGTCGAGCGAATTTATATATGGATTTATGGTTGGCTAGTTGCTGACATTCTTGTTTATAGTTTCTTTCTTGTGCATTTCTTAATTGCATTTTATCTCATTATTGAGTTACTATATGATTAGGATTCTGGATGTTCCTATTCCTTATTCTGGTTTAGTTATATTGACTTCACTTATATTATAGTAAGTTGTTATCAATTATAGGTTGCGAGTTCCGATTATATCTATCCTTTATATATTTGATGTGTTATTTCGGTTATTACAAGATTGTTAGCTCATGTTTCTGATTTCGGTCTTACATACCGGTACATTTCATTCGTACGTGTCCTTTTTCTTGGGGACCTCCGTTCGTGCATAGTGCGGTAGAGGTCGGGATTTCAAGTTGAGTAGCAATTCCTTGAGATCAACGGATGGTTGGTATGCTCCTTTCTTCACGGATCTAGGGCTTATTTATGCTTGAGCTTTGAGATGCGGTTATGGGTGAGTCAGACCTGTTAGACCATGGGTGATTTACTCTTTAGAGGCTTTATGGAGTTAGTGGGTATAGAATTGTCGGTTTGTAGCCTCGTCGCTCATTATTGTAGTTTAGCACACAAATTTACCACAGTTGCATTTCGATTGTTAACCCTATTGTTGAGACCTTATGGGTCGAATTTATACTTGATTGATTGTAATTGCTGGATAGCTAAATTGTTATAGTTACGAGATGTCATATAGCAGCTTCTTCATCAATCATAAATCGAGTGCCGGTTGCGCCCTACCCCGGTTTTGGGGAGTGAAATACTTGGAATCAGAGCAAGTCGTATCTAGGGAGTCCACAAGCGAATTGTCTTGTAGAGTTTTGCTTATATTTATATTGTGCACCCATTACATATAATCGAGGAGAATTTTTCTGCGAGGGCATTTAGGGGGTTTATTTCTGGTTGTTCATTAATAGATATTCTATAGAAACAAAGATGTATGGGCTGTTTGAAGTCTAAATCAAGCTTATGTTTTAGAATTCAGTGGAGTAAGTAGATGGCTGAAGATATTTGTCGACCTTGATGCTTTAAAGGGTCTAGTCTCCCTCTATCGATCAGAAATAGATTATATGCTCGAAGTAGGTTTTATTGTTATTCCAGATGTTACGGTTCCTCTTGGTTCTAGTCGGAGCTATCGTGGGAAGGGATCAGCCCTTCATGTTGTCAGTTTCAGTACAGCCGGGAGGAGGTAGAGTTGTTTATCCTCCGGCACCTTCGGCTATATCAAAGGGATGAGATTTTAGCTTATTTTAGATGTTAACTGAATAGTGACCAGTTTCAAATTCAACTATCGAAATTAATGGAAGGGTTTAGAATACTTCGAGCTTAAAGTGCCGTGGGTTTGAGTCTAAATACCCTAGCCTTCGCGGAGCTCACAGGTGCCACCACCGGGAACCGACGGGTTCGAGCTAAGCTGGAGTTTTTGTACCTAGAAGGCGGCGTGAGTATTCGCAAATATAGTATCGGGTTTAATTCTTTGTGGTCGATATACTTGAATGGAGTGCAAAATAAGAGGAATAGGTATATTAATTATATTAGGTTTGATAGAGGATTTGATTTCTAGTCTTCAAGTGCGGCATAAGTATAATAGATGGGGGGAGACCAGGTCAACAAGATAATTTAAGGCCCTTTGTAGTGTTTGGTACTAGGTGGCGGAGCATTTGAACTCTCTTGAAGACTTAGTCCCTTTGTTTCCCTAGATCATGCTTTAGTTTAGATTATCAGGCCTTCAATAATGGGTCGTGTGCTTGAGGTAAACGCGACTTAGTTAACAATTGATCCTATGTCCTATGTAGTGAATGGAAAGTGGTGTTGGAGTTAATCATCCGCCATGGAAGTGTATAAATTTGCTTACGGTTAGAAAAGTTCTTCGATTATGTGGTGTTAGGCACGTACGATATGTTAGATAAATAGATTGAGTTGAATAAGCATGGTTTGATATGAAACAATGAAAGGAAGGATATGTTTATGAATAAATGGAATGTATGTTAGTGGCACAAGGAAAGGAAAAGTTAAAGATTTTATGGCTAAACTTACGGCTACCAAGGTATAACCTTCATTCGAGGACAAATGATTTTAAGGGGGGAGGATGTTACATCGATTTTTGATAGTTATATGTCATATTAAGGAATTATGGGTTGTATTTTGTCAGTAGGTGAGGAGGAAAACATGTGCAAAGGAAGCGAAGTATGTAAAAGTTTGTAAATAAGAGTCAACTTTAAATAGACATATCTCCAACCATATAATTATTCATAAGTCCCATAACCTATCAATTGAAAGGTATTTGAGTCTAGTTTACGGTGAAAAAATCGCTCTTCAATCGGAGTTCGGAGCAAAAGTTATGATAATTTGAAGACAACACTATTAGCGGGAAAGGGCCCCGGGCGCTAGGCGCCGAGGAACCGAGCGAGGCAGGTGTGCGCGGGCGATGGCATGTCGAACGGGCACGCCGAGCCACTGCGAGCGCCTATATGAAGTAAAATTGAAGAAAGCTCATTTCTACTCCATTTTAGTTGATTTTTCAGAATTCCGGGAATTCAAAGCCCTATCACACGGTGAAAATATATCCAGATAGAAACTTCCTCTTTGTCTCTTTTGGGCTTTGATAAGAGAACCTTGGAAAAGAAAGTCATGGCTTGTTGTTGTCTTGTGGTTGATTGGGGTATTTTTACGCATTTTAGATGATTCTAGGAGAGAAAGCATAGGAGTTTACTCCTACTTTAGCTAATAACATCTGCAAGAAAGGGTAAGTAATTCCACTTTTGGTTCTTTGAGTTTATGAGGTTATAACTTTGAGAATGTTGTAGTATTGTGTTGTTGTTTCTTTGTGTTTTCTGTTTGCATGGCTTCCAATATTTCCAGAACTTTGGTGAAGTGAACTTGCTTCTTGTTGTGTTTTTAAGTGGACTTTGGAGGTGCCTTAAGGGAATAAGCTTGAAAGGAAGATTTTGAGCAAAATTAGAAGTCGGCGTGCCCAAGGTATGTAAAGGCGTCCTTCCTTGTTGTTCAAGTAGAAACTAAGTCATTGAAAGGATCGAGTATTCCTATGTTTTAAAAAATCATATTGAGGCATGTATGATCCTGTCCAAGGGTTCAAATACTTGGCATAAAGCTTGAATTGTTAAGAATAGTTGAAGCGAACAAATGTGAAGCGAAGACGAAAGCACATACGATTGTTGCCATAGTTGTAAATCGGTCCCGAAGTCCATAACATGGGTGTTTGAGATGGTACTGCGTTATCTTTTGTATGTGATGTTGAATATATGTTAATATCAAGTCACCTAATGAAATTCATAGGAAATGCTAAGATGACGATGTAATGAACTTAAGCTAAGAAGATGACACCAAGACGATGGAGGGTAAATGAGCTTATTGAATTGACGTTTTAATAATATTTTTAATCCCTCATATATGTTTATGTTTTTAAAGTGCTTAAGGTAAAAAGGATATTTTACGTTTTCCCTCCCCTTAAAGCTAAGCAAGCGGCACGTAGTGAATAAGCTAAGTAGATACATGTTAACGGGGAATGCATGGCTAAGTTCTTAATCTTTTTGTGACCTTATAAAAAGGGAAGATAAGAGTAAATGTTAGCCCTTTTAAGGTAATATGTGAGTAATATGCACTCTTCCTATAATTGCTTTTTAGAACCTCACAGATAGCGTTAAAAATATAAGCAAGACGAGGTTTAACAAATAAAGTTGTCAATTAGGAAAATAGGTAAGTGCGTATAATAATTGATAGAATAGTGAACACGATGATAAAGACTTAAGTGTAGAGTGAATAATGTCTGCAAAGAAGTTAAGATGAATAAGGAAAGTAGATTTAAATATTGTTAAATTAGATGATACGAGCTACGATTACGAATGAGTTAGGCAAACAACTAGGAAAGATTAACCCTATTCTAAAGACTTTAGCAAAAAGGATTATAAATTAAGTTGTTTATGTTCAATATACGATACGTTGATGAATAACCACTAAAATGTCAACATACATGAAATAATTAGAGTTGAACATACGCAAAAAGTAACTTAAGTTGAGAATCTCTGCTATACCCTAAACGATTATGTTAGTTATCTATTCTAAGTGTTGAAATTTTCTACCGTAAAGAAAGGGTAATGTAGGATCTTCTAAGTTACTTCTTATGATGTAAACTTTCTTCATCTCCACATATGATTGCAAAGTTATGTAAGTGTCTGACATCGCTAGAATTACGACTATATATGCTTTATTTTCATAAGGCATCACTTAGAAGTAACTCACGAGTTCCTAAGAGATTCTGAGCTTCAAGTCTCAAATCCTTAAATTATGTCTTTACATTCCTAATTTATGTTGAAACGTGCTAGCTAATTTAAGAAGTTTTCAAGATCATATTTACAGAATTATGCTAATGTCTCGCTCAAGTATCTGATGTTGCATACAAGTCTAAGAATTCAAGTCTTTATATGTCTTTCCCGGTAAGAAGTATTGATGTATATGATTTTCGTATTTATAACATATAGTTGA
Organism: Datura stramonium; assembly: GCA_018107945.1. NCBI lineage: Eukaryota > Viridiplantae > Streptophyta > Magnoliopsida > Solanales > Solanaceae > Datura > Datura stramonium. The sequence continues at coordinate 117,314 of JACEIK010001977.1, forward strand.
ATTCTTTCGATTATATTCAAGTCATGCATTTATATGTTTAGCTCTGTTGAGTTATTAGTTGAATTTTCTAAATTCGGAGGAGAGAGATTCTCCCATGTACCAATGTTCCTAATGTCTAAGTAAGTATAAGCGCGGGCTATGATAATGATCGGGTTAAGCTCGGGCAATGCTAGGAAGTCTCACCGGGAGGTCACCCAGTTAACTATATACGAGTTATACACATTATATAGAAGTCTCGTACGTTGTATGGTTGTAGTTCGACTCTCGGCTACATGTATGTGACAAATAACTCCAAGTTCCAACTTATAATTTCAATGTTTTCCTGCAAATAAGTCAAAATAAATTAATAACTATATGTCATATCTACATTATAAATTTGGCAATGAAATTCCAATGTATAGTTGTCAACTCACGGGTAAAGGAACCACACAGTAGCGTATATATTTGCGGTTCCAAGATGTTAAAGAATTGTGTAGAAATGAGCTCTACGTGTTCTTATCCAAGTAATATGTTAAATTGGTAGGATTATTTGTCAGACATTGTTTGTAAGCCTACAAAAGTTCTTATGTTGTCTAACCTCTTGAAGGCCCTTCAAGTAAGCGAGTCGACATGTTCGTTGTAATTTGATAGCTTTCGTGATATATATGCATATCTTTAGTTATACGGGTATAGGTGCTCACTTGCATTGATGGGTTACGAAAGAGGCCTCTTCGGCCACAAATTTAACATTTGTCATTTATATATCATATGTGTTAAATTTACTCAATATAAGCCATATCGGCCCTATTTATGAATATGATTGAGGTATTTATTTTCCCAGGTGTAATTTTCTTTTGGAGGTATTTTATTTTATTCCGGTGGTACATCGGTTGGAGATATTTTTATTTTACACCTTTTGGTGTGGTACATCGAGTTTTGGAGATATTTTTATTTTTATGCGGTGTGGTACATGTTGGAGATATTTTGTTTTATCCATTGTGGTACATCGCTGGAGATCTTTTTATTTTACACTTAATAAGATAATTTATAAATTATAAAATTAAAAATATTTTTATTTTTCCCCGATGTGGTACATAAATTTGAGCAATTTGTATATGGATTTATGGTTGTCTAGTTCTTGGCATTAAAGTTATAGTTTTTTTTTCTTGTGCATTTCTTAATTGCATTTTCATCTCATTATAGAGTTATTATAGGTTAGGATTCCAGGTTGTTCATATTCCTTATTCTACGGAACATTATCTTAAATTCACTTATATTATAGTAAGTTGTTATCAATTATAGGTTGTAGAGTTCCCGATTTTATCTATCCTTTGTATGTTGATGTGTTGAGTCAGTTATTACAAGATTTTTATCTCATGTTTACAGTTTTACCTTACATACCACTACATTTCATTCGTGCGCGTCCTTTTGGCAGGGACCTCGTTCGTTCCACGAGTGCGGGTAGAGTTAGGATTTCCGGTTGAGTAGCGAGTTTGTGAGATCAACGGGTGGTTAGTATATGCATTTTTCTACACAGAGCTAGGGCTTGGTTATTTATGATGGAGCTTTGAGATGCGGAGTTATGGATAGGTCCCACAGACCTGTTAGACCATAGTCCAGTTTACTCTTTAGGAGGCTTTGTGGACTTAGTGTGTACGGTGTTATTTAGTTACACAGCCTCGTTGGCTCTTTGTTGCTTGGTTTAGCACACTAATTTTCCTAGGTTGCATTTCGATTGTTTACCCCATATTGTTGAGACCTTATGGGTCTAGTTTATATTTCGAGTTGATTGTGACGAGGTGGCACAGATGGCCTAAGTGTTATAGTTCTGAAGATGTCATATAGCTTCTTCATCAATCATAAATCGAGTGCCCGGTTGCGCCTACCAGTTTTGGGAGTGAAATACTTGTTAGAGCAAGAGCCGTATCCCTAGGAGTCCACAAGCGAGTGTCTTGTAGAGTTTTACTTATTCTTATTGTGCACCATACATATAATCGGGAGGCTACGGGGCATTTAGGGGTTATTTCACTTTGTTCATTAATAGTTCATGCTATAGGTCAAAAAATAACTATGGTACATTTGAAGTCTAAATCGTGCTTATATTTTAGAATTCAATTGGAGTAAGGTAGATGGGCTAAGATATTTATCGACCTTTGATGCTTTAAAGGGTCCTAGTCTCCCTCGCATCGTCAGAAATAGATTATATGCTCGAAGTGAGTTTTATTCCCCGTGTTACAGTTCCTCTGGTTCTAGTCGGCCCATCGTGGGAAGGGATCGGCCCTTCATGTTGTCCCAGATTTTAGTAGAACCGGGGAGGAGTAGAGTTGTTTATCCTCCAGCACCATTGACTATATCAAGGGATGAGATTTTGAGAAAGCATTTTTAGATGTTAACTAGAATAGTGACGTTTCAAAGATCAGGCTATCGAAATTAATGGAAGGGTTTAGGAGAATACTTACGAGCTTAAGTGCCGTGGGTTTTGAGTCTAAATACCTACTTCACGAATCAGTACTTACACCAGGAACCTGCGAGTTCGAGCTAATGAGTTTTGTACCTAGAGCATGGAAACATTAGTATTCGCGAATATAGTATCGGGTTTAATTCTTTGGTCAGTGCTTGAGATAGGGTGCGGAGTACGAGGGATAGAGTATATTAATTATATTAGGTTTGATAGAGGATTTGATTCACCATCATCAGAAATGCAGAGCATAAAAAGTAGAATAGAGTGGGGGAGACCGAGGTCAACAAGATTGTTAAGGCCCCTTGTAGTGTTTCAAGGCACTAGGTGGCCAGACATTTAGTTTCTCTTGAAGACTTAGTCCTTTTTGTTTTTCTAGATCACACTTTAGTTTCGGATTATCGAGGCCCGCCAATAATAGGTCGTGTTAAGCGAGGGGTAAAAGCGCGGCTTGATTTAACAATTGATCCTATGTCATATGTAGTGAATGGAAAGTGGTATTGAAGTTAATCATCAGCCATGGTAGTGTATAAATTTGATTACGGTTAGAAAAGTTCTTCGATTATGTGGTGTTAAGGCACGTCTGTCTTATGTTAGATAAATAGATTGAGTTGAGTAACTGGTTTGTTATGAGACGAGGAAAGGATATGTTTATGAATAAATGGAATGTATGTTAGTGGCACAAGGAAAGGAAAAGTTAAAGATGTTATGGCTAAACTTACGGCTACCAAGGTATAACCTTCATTCGAGGATGAATGATTTTAAGGGGAGGATGTTATACCCCAAAAAAAGTTTTGATGATTATTTGATGGTTATATGTCATATTAAGGAATTATGGCTAAACCACGGCTACCAAGGTATAACCTTCATTCGAGGGCGAATGATTTTAAGGAGATGTTACACCCAATTTTTTTCGATGATTATTTGATGTTTCATGTGTCACTTTTAAGGGGAGTATGGGTTGTATAGTTTGTCCATAGGTGAGGAGGAAAACATGTGCAAAGGAAAAACGAAGAGTATGTGAAGATTGTAAATATGGGTCAATTTTAAATGGACATATCTCCAAACATATAATTATTCATAAGTCCCATAACCTATAATTAGAAGGTATTTGAGTCTAGTTTACGGTGAAAAAATTGCTCGTTAATCGGAGTTGGTCTGAAAGTTATGATCATTTGAAGACGGCATTGTCAATTGGGAAAGGGACCGAGCACCTGGGTGCGAGACGGGCGAGCGACGAGGTGCACGGGCACGAGCGCGAGGGCATGTAGACATGTTCATGTATAATTTTACGGCTTTCACGTGATATGCCATATGTATTCTCTAGTTTACATGAATATGGGTGCTCACTTGCATTTTATAGATTACGAAAAGAGGCCTATTACGTACAAATTTAACATTTGTTATTTATATGTCATATGTGTTAAATTTACTCAATATAATCCATATCGGCCCTATTTATGAATATGATTGAGAATTATTTTTATTTTCCCTCCTTGTGGTACATCGGTGGAGATATTTTATTTATTCCCGATGTGTGGTACATCGGTTGGAGATATTTTTATTTTACCACAATTGTGGTACATGGTGGAGATATTTTTATTTTATCTCGTGGTACACATCGTCCAGGTTATTTTATTTTACCGGGTGTGGTACATGTTTGGAGATATTACATTTTCCCGGTGTGGTACATTGGGTAAGGAGATATTTTTATTTTCCCATTTATGGTTCATCGGCTGAACAAATTTTATATATGGATTTATAGTTGTGAATTCTGGCATTACGGTTATAGTTGCTTTCTTGTGCATTTCTTAATCTTGTGCATTTCTTAATTGCATTTTCATCTCATTATAGAGTTATTATCAGGTTCCGGATTCCAGGTTGTTCATATTCCTTATTCCTGGTTTAGTTATCTTGACTTCACTTATATTATAGTAAGTTGTTATCAATTATAGGCCTCAATATGGTCCCTTCGGACATCATGTTGCTCCTGCGAGCATATGGGTATCTCAATACGGCTCTTACGACCTCAATCTTGTTCCGCCGAACATCATACTTCTCCTACAAGCATAGCCCTATAGGCAACAAAACATCCAACAACCTAAATTTCATATGCAGAAACCAAGCTAACTAGGGTTAACTCTATCGAGGGTTACTATGTCATCATTGTTGTCTCAATTCTATTTGTAGTAGCAGACAACAATAGGCTTACACTAGAGTACTATAGATAAGCAGATCATACCAACTTTACGACGAACATAACTCGCTGAAAAGGATAGCCTTAACATACCTTATTCGATTATTTCTGGACGCTCGAACAATTCCAACCTGGAATTAGTAATTTCACCAATTCGCAGCCCTCACGCTGAGAAAACGAGGCTATTTCAACACTAACAATCGGCAATTAACAATATATTTTAATAGAATTAACTATAACTTCAACTTCGATTAATTCAGCAGAAAACTCGCCAATTCTCGAGAATTTAGAAGGTAAAATTGCTTACCTGTTGCCTATAGTCTCTTAGGACTCAATTTAAAGTAAATTTGACAACCTTTACTAACCAGGGTTCCGTCTCACCAAGCGAATTTTCACGAAATAACTCCGCAACGATGCTTCTCACGGGCCTAGAACTCTTCACTCGAAGTTAATTTGCGTTTGGACGGCGTTTGATAGCATAATTTAACGAAAATTTGAGCTCAATTGTGTCTTTCTCTCCTCACTGGCCGAAGTTTTATGTTGAAATGAATTAAAATTGAACACAGAAGGATTATATAGGCATAGGGCGGTTTCCTAGGGGCTCTTCGCGCCGGCCAACGCGCCATAGGTGTGCCGCACCGCGCCTCCCTGGGCGCCAGTATGCCTGGCGTGCCGTGTTGCCCAGTGCACAGGCCGGCTGGTGCATTGCGCTGGCCCCCCGTGGACTGGCTTCTCCTAACCCTGCTTCTGAGGCTCTTCCCACACGCGTCAAACTCTCATTACTCGTCACAAATTCATGCGCACGCACACTAACCACTAACATCTTATTGTGTGTAACAACCCAAGCGTCAAATTATGAATTTTCCTTCCGTAACGCTTCCGAATGATCAAAATCAGTATAATATATAATATCCATGAAAATATGAATCAATTGACACCCATATTTCTCTATTTATTTTCGACTAAAAAAATCAGGTAAAAAAGTCACCCCGAGCTTCGGAGCCGAATCTGAAATTTTCCTTTGGATAATATTTATCCATAATGAAACAAACTCATACACCGAATTTCAGCTAATATGCATAGTTATTCGACTCCCAAATCAAGAATTCTTATTTAAAGAATCCTAGGCCTAAAATCTCAATTTCCTATACAATTTCATGGATTAAGATGCTAATAAACGATTATAATCAACTATAAATACAAAAGTAAAGGTCCAGTACTTACCCCCTCAATTTATGAGAAAAACGCCACATAAATCGCCTCAAATGGAGCTCTAGAACTCAAGATATGAAGAAAATACTCAAAAAATTGCTATTTAAAACATTGCCAGGCAAAATAAACAAATTTGATCATTAAGAATAGTTTCCCGTCGCTAAAAATCACATATCTGGTTGCTAAAGGCATGCACTAGCAACATTTATTCTTTTGGTCACACCGTTATCATACGAACTCAAAAATGCGAAAATTCTTTTTTCTATAATTCCTAAATAATGATACAGATCTATTCATTCAGTCAAAACTCCATTTAGTGCTCCTTTTCCCAGTTAGATATTATTTTTACTCATTTAAGAATTATATCATCTTTTGTGATTAAAATCCGATCTTGACTTATCGAAGTTGCACCAAACTTTTCAGATCACTCCTATAATTCATGCTAAGAATTTTGAAACTCCCAGAATAAATTTTTCAATCTCTAGAATTAAAAACGGGCCTCTGAGTTGTTATATTTTATGCTTAAACCATGCTAAAACACATAGGACGTTCAAATCCACCTGAAACTCATAGGAATTAAATTAAAATTTGTGGACAAGACCAAGGTAATTCTACAAACCTGTTGGAACTTTCAAATCCTTCATTTGAACTCATTTAGTCAACTATTTAACCGAGGTCAACTCTTAACTTTAAATTATACTAGAATGCAATTCGAGTGTCCAAAACTCATTCGGGACCTCCCGAAGACAAACTAAATATGCAAATGAATCATAAAATACATTTAAGATATGTTGAAATCATCAAATCGCTGATATGAGTTCATTTTGACCGAAAATTGACTGTGGTCAAACTTAGCTTTCTTAAAACTCAAAAATTCAACCAAAGGCACAAATCACTACCAAACACCTTGGGGTTCATGAAAATCATCCAGCTAAGTCACAAATCACCTTTCGGAACTAAAGAATCTTTCAAAATCCGAATCCAAACTCAGTAACCTAAAATGTTAACTTTAGTCAAACCTCTCAAACTACAAACCTTCGAAATTGAAAATCCCTTCCCATCTTCATCCGATCACCTCGAAAATCATGGCACCTATCCCCATGGTCATAAAAAACACAATGAAACTATGAAAAGGTTCACACTGGGGAAAATGGATCAAAAATCACAAAATGACCATGTGGATCTTTACATCATCCACCACTTAAACATCTATTCATCCTCGAACGGACAAGGAAAAGTACTAAGACTGTCCAGAAGCTATAAATACCCATGGTAGGCATCATGCATGAGCTCTCAAGAAAAAAACTACATCTATAGTTCTGGTTATTCAATCTAACTGTCAAATCTTCTTCTGTTTTAGTCGATAAGACTATATCTCCTTATTTAAAAACCAAAACTGCTTAAAACAACTGAAATTTCATATATTTGAACTGTCCATGCATACAATACCTTGTTTGAAATCATAATCCTAATTCTGAATGTAACTGATTATGAACATGCATCGTAGTCACTATAATCTGATTACTATGCTGAATCCATTACCGACTCTATACTAGTAAAATACTTTGATCCAACTAATCATCCTTTCACATCCTCCAGATCCATTATTAGTACTAAGAACCCTTAGAAAACACATTATCACACACCACATGTCTGAATCATAATTCTCTTCTTCTATAAAATGATTTTAGCCTATTCTAAGCCAATTATAAGTATTTCTGTCAGAAACTGGCCTTATCAAAGGACGATTGTGCTAATTCCAAGTCTGATAGTTTTATTTCGTTAAGCTGAATCAACTGAGTTAGAAACTGATATCTACTTGCATACTTCAAATGGTATGCTTCACCTACTATTCTATAAATTCTATTCTCAAGCCAAATCTATAGAAAATCGATCTCCCAAAGGCTTTCCATATCTATTCATATATTTCCAATACACCATCAACTATCTATGTAACTCCTTGTAATTTACCGTGTAATTTCCATCGATAAGGTAGTATTGATTCCATACGAATTTCTCAATAAACCTGCATAACTGTAAGTCTTCCAATAATACATTCGTAAGCCACCTGGTATAACATGAACAATCTAACCCAGTGTAGAATAGATGATTAACCCCATATTGCCAATAGTTACCCAAACTGACTCCAAGTCTTCACAAAAATCACTAGTTAGTTTTTTTATAAGTTTGTGCTAACCTATTCTATCTTTCACTCATGACTGTTCCACCTTATGTTGTCGTTCTTGAACTCAAAGGATGAAATTCACAAAATAATCAACTTTGCAACAAGAATCTATATCTGATGTCTTCTTCTTCATATTTCTCAAGTTACACTAATCACGCAATTCTATAGAACTTCATTGGATTTGAATACATCAAAGTATCAAATATGTGAACCTCTTGTGCTTATTCCTAACATATTTATCACTGTAGACTCTTCGACACAAGGTGTGTGTCCTCATAAACCACACCTCTTAATCACAAATCAGCAAGAGCAACATCTACTTACGCCTTTAACAATTCCTAAAAGTAAAATGTACTGCAATTCATGTTCCTTTTTTATCTTTTTTTTTGCATAAGTTCACCACGATTTCATAACTAATATTTTAAACCCTCCTTGTCTTAACAATCTAAACTCCAACATAGTCAACTACCACAAATATAGTCTAATGTAGAAAATCATGATTTTCAACCAAACTATATAGATAACTCCCTTAACGTGATCAATTTTAGCCCATTCAGTTGAGGATGTCATGTTACGACACACTTTAGTACACCACAAATCATCTTCCTATTGATCTTATCATGTTAATCATCTGAACCTCACCAGTTATGAAACTCAAACACACCATGACAGTTACCACAACTTCTAGCTAAAATATTCGTAGAATTTCTCCTCCAAGCATACTCAATAATTTACATCTTATTTGATTAATGCATGATAATATCACTATAATATGAACAAGATCCAAGTAATCTCGTTGTTCTAAATTTAAGTCCCACTTTTCTGAAGATGAAACCGTAACTTTTTAAATCAAAATAGATATCCTAATCCTTATTTTCTCTCAAATGTCAGATTCCATTTTCAATTACATTTACCTTCTAAAAATCCTTCAAATCTGCTCGGGGAGTGTTTAAAAATACCATAAGTCTTTGTATAAAGCTTGAGCCAATCATAAGAGTTGTAATAAATCTCAAATCTTGGGCATCTAAAAGTTTTTCCTACCTTACTCGAATCTTTTAAACCAAAAACCTTCAAAGTTAGTCTCATCATAGGTACAACCATCACAAAGTCTTCTAACCAAAGTACCTAACAATATCGAAATAATACCTCAAACTACAAATACATTGGTTGAAATCTGTAAGACAATTCCCAATCACCAAATGCACGTTCCTACTAACATCATGCATGTTCCTACTAACATTCTCATATACCTTCATGCAATAATACCCATTAAGAGCTCCCCTTATCCACAAGCTCCTTACCCCAACACTGATTCACTTCTCTTGGCCTTAACTGATCCTACTGACCTCAATTAAATCTATGAAATACACTTCACAATATGAACTTGTTAACACCTACCATTGATCCACCACTTTAAATGCCCTTATTAATTGATACCTCATTTGAGTGTCCATAAGTGATGACTGATTATGAAAAAAACACTCATTTTGTCTTATCACTTTTGACTAGAGCATTTTTGGTAGATCGTATGACTATTCCTTTTTGTCCTCCTACTCCTTAGAGTTGTATCAGTAGTGATACTAGAAACATGTAAGTTCTTTAAAACTGCATGCATTGTCGATCTACATTCTTCTAAATAAGTTAAATATCATATAGCTCCTCAAATAGTTGACCTTCACACTTGTTAAAGCCAAATCCATTTTCATTAGTCTTGCTCCATGAAAGCCTACTAGATCCACCACTTTTCTACACTATAACCATTGAGAAGGTCATACCTAGATCACACCACACATTTCTGTACATTGAGTAACTGGAATGCATTATGCAAACCAACTTGTATCTGGCCCAAAATGGCATGTATCCCCATAGTCATCTCAAGCAAACTTGCAAACATGCTCTTTACTAATGAATCACCACTGCATATTTTCATAAAATTCGATCATAATGGGAAACTTTCCCCATTCATATTCAACTCTTCCTTTCATAAGCCCCAGTTCATAAAAGAACATTTTCACACCCTTGTGGCTCTATCAAGTAGATACTATAACATTGTGATTGGCGTATCGTAAAACTCATACCATTCAAATCCTCTTCGTTTTACCTTTACTTCGTGAGAAAGAAGGAACACCCTTCGTACGAACCTCAAAAAAATCATACCACCTTGAACCTCATTAGAAGAGACCCTTTTGTTCATGCCTTATAGCTTGTCCTCTTACCTGATCCGCTGGTCCTCCACAACTTTAACCCTTCTTTAAGATAATAGTACATGTACTTATTTCATCACTAGAATGTCGAATCTTTGTTGATACACTCATGCCATAGGATTATAGTATAAATTTGATCTTTGTCAAAACATTTTTGTTTTCATCATAACTCGAGCAACCCAACCTTGTTATGTCAAACCTCCTTAACTATGGTCTTCAAAGTCACAACACTTATTACCTAGTAATGTCACTAATCATATAATTCCTAATCGTCAACTCGTTTCCCAAAACCAGCTATGCCATATATGTACTCCTTCTATTATTAAATAATTGATCATAGAAGATAAGGTGATCATAAAGTTCTTCACTCATTATTCACATTCTCCTACAAATATTACCAAACTGAAAAATTCAAACTACAACCTTACACAATCTACTTCGAATCATAGCTACATGTCTAAATCTGGCTTTACACCCCCAAACTAGCTGACCTCTTCTTTTTTGATACAACCTCTTGATCCATACTGTGTGATTTCAGCATCAACTATTAGCGCACGAATTCAATAACATGTCCTCACCATCAATGAGAGAATAAAACAAAGAGATTTAAAGAATCAGACTAAGCAAAAAACGCACAATAACAAATAAAAGAATAGAAGTTTCCTAATATCTTGTAGCCCCTTGAAGATAAGTTATGAACATCTCCACACCAATCCGCAAGACTCTACTAGACTCTATCCTTGTACTTAGTGGAACCTATGAACCAAACTCTAATACCATGTGGTCATTCCCAAAATCCTATTGAGCCCTGAGGGCACCTACCATATTCGTAGGCGAACCCCATTCTATTATTGACCAATTAATAATTTAAATAGTGAAAAAGTAATATAAAATAAGCAACTAACTCTTTTAAGTATGGAATAAACGAGTCTAAGATCAAAACAACCCCAAGACCTGGTGACACTATTAAAAGAGCATCTACGAATACCAAACAACTCTGAAAAACTAAAGTCACTAATCTCGCCCAAGTTACACCTTGCAATTGAAGTATAAAGCGGTCGCTATCAAATATAGTAACCCAAAAAGGTTGGGGTCAATCCCACAGGGAATAGGCAGAAATAATATGTTAACGATGAAAATAAGCTAACTTGTAATCAATATTTCGGGAGGGGGGTTTACAAATAAAAGAATAAAATAATTCTAAGAATAATTGAGTCTGTATCTAATTGATGAAGCTAAGCTAGGACTGTGTTCCCCATATTTCATAATTTAATAGGCTTTTACTAGTGATCTATCTTGGTGAATTTTGTGTAAGACTTATCTTTAATACATCTAATATTTCTTAACTTAATAATTACACTTATCTCCTCCCGGTCTCAAAGTGTATGCATTTCATGCGCCAATAAACAGTAGATGCTTTCCACCCAATCTCCTTTCGGTCTCAAAAGTGTGTATATTGTAGCTTTGCAATAAGTCTTAACTTTAACTATCCTCTGTTAGATCTCAAGTTAATTAGATGAGAGTTATTAACCTCAAATTGCCATTGTTATTTCTTTTCCTAACTTCAACCTCCTTGGTCGGGCAAGTTGAAGATACAGGCTTATTTCAATGTATGCAATCGCTAAAACTTAATGAAAATATAGAGAACAACAATCCACCATTCAAGAATTACTATTTTATTATGCCTATATTCATTAATCCATCATGGTTCCCACAACCTTAGACTAAGAGATTTAGCCGCTCATGTTTTTGAGAAAATAAATAAAAGATGTAGAAGAATTCATAATGAAATACTTATGAGAATAAATAATTGAGTAGCAAATCTCCAAGACTATATTAAATAACAAGAATTTGATAAAAATCCAATAATTGTCAACTAAACTATTAAACAAATTGAATTGTTCAACACTATAAATTATAAACTACTAATTGTTGAATTCCAATCTATATGACTTAGACTAATTGTTGGACGAAGTCCTTAAAACATGTTATGAGAGGGTATTTGTAATAGTAGATTAAGCCTTCAGTGTTCCTTGTTGGATTAGAATTGAGTTTTGCAGCTTCAAATCCTAGTAGAATTAGGATTTGACTTTTCTGGCCATGTAGACTAGTGTGGCATGTCGCGCCTCCTATAGCACTGCATCACTGGCGTGCCACGCTGCTGGGTGCATTGGAATGGCCTGTGCAGCTCGAAGGCCATATCACAGCTATGCCTGTGCGCTGCCAACTTCTATATATTCTTCTCGTCAATGTCGTTTTGCCATTTCTTCTCTTTCAAGCCTCAAACAAGCCCAAATACATCACCTTAAGACTTGAAAGCATCTAATCATGTGATTTAGCTCTTTTTCATAAATACATCATAAAACACATGGAAACACACATAATTTATTCTCAAAATAAGTAAAGTATGGGCAAAATATGGCTAAAAATGTATAAATTCACTGTTCATCACCACCCATACTTAAACTATTATTCGTCCTTGAAAAATCTACTACTTCTCTTCTCAAATTCAACCATAAAATTTACCCTACAAATAGGTCTACTTGCACTTAGGATCATTAGAAAAATCAATAAAGCTCCAAAAATTCACACACATGCATATAGGATCAACATTACAATGCCAATATTTGAAATCACTTAGCTTCTAGAACTAACTCAATAAGATATATTTGGGACAACATGAATCATATGTAATTTATCAATTCAAGATATATCAAAGTCTTACCATTGTTTCCCTCACTATTTGGAGAGATGCCCCCAAAATCAAATATTAAAATTAACATCAATTTTTAACTAAAACATAACAAATAAAAAAAATAAAAAAAATAAAAAATTTTAAATTGAGGCGAGAAATAAACAATTTTAGCTCACTCTCCCCCAAAGAACTCAATATACATACAAAAGGCGACCCCTTAGGCTTGATATCAAAGTCTTACCATTGTTTCCCTCACTATTTGGAGAGATGCCCCTTCACACACAAGATATAAAAAATTTTAAATTGGGCAGAAATAAACAATTTTAGCTCACTCTCCCAAAGAACTCAATATACATACAAAAGACGACCCATAGGCTTGCCCCTATTATAATACCCCACTAATATAGAACATTGAATTAAGGATCAATTAGGACTTAAGATGGTTTTTATGTAGGCTAAGAGAAAGGTAGGAACTATTTGGCCAAGATAGTGACTAATCTCCCTAAGCACTTTAATACTTTACAACACTTCACTTTTTAAGATAATTCTTCAATCTCCTATTTCTTCCTTATACCTCCTTTAATTTTCAAATTATCACTTAGGTGACTAGTGAGAATTTTTCTTCAACATTTAAGCTCGCAAAAAATTTCTTTTCATCATTTTTTTTTCAAAGTTGTTTCTTCTTTTTGTTTTCCTACTACGTCACCCTCCTTGTTTAGCAAATCTCACCCTTTAATTTTCTTCTAATTTCCATACTTGTTACTTTTTTCTTCACTTCTCCACTCATGCTCTTTTCATGCAAAAAGTTTCATTAAAGTGCTCTAGAAGTCATTTGTATCAAATAAAAGTCAATAGAACAAAAAGAGATTAAGCTTGTAATATGGCTATCAAAAGAATAGCTAAGGCTCAAAATGGATAGCTAGGATAATTACATCATAGTAGGTAAAAATTGGATATAAATAGGCTATCAAAGAAATGCCAATATTACTTCAAAAATTCAATACTATTATTTCATTTGCACACACCGGGCAAGTTCTAGACATCCAATTGCATGCAAGGAGTATACTAAAATACCTTACTCACACAATAGCACAAATGCTCAATGTAATACCGCAAAGGTTTCTAAGACTAGACCCAAGATTTGGTATGTGTTCAACAGAAAATAAGGAGAATTTTTCATCGGATGACTCGTGGTATGATTCGTGTGAGAAGGCACAACTTGTGGGATCATGTCACGAGTCGTAGGATGAACCGTGGTTTGAGGAATAAGTTACCTTAGTTAGAAGGTACGAGTCATTGTATGACCCATTGAGGGAAACCAGGGGCCAATGTATGATTTCTTAGAAGGATGGAGGAGCTGAATGAGTGAACTATGACAACAAGTCATGAGTTGTGGGTTGGTAGTACAACTTGTGGTCAGAAGTCGTAAGGGATGCTTGTGTATTAGATTTGTAAGGAAGAAGTCAGGGTACGACTCGTAGTATGAAACAACGAGTCATGGCCTACACCTGTGAGGAGGAACTAAGAATCTTGGAAGCTGTCACCACAGATGGATCTAACAACTCATAGGTTGGTGGTACAAGTCCTGGTCTGACCAGTGGAAAACTTCAAAAATTTAGGAAAAGCAGTGGAAACTAAGGATGGCAACCATGAGTCATGGTATAGAGGTATAACTCATGGTGTGAGTCGTGACATCTGGCAAAGTAATATTTTTCAGCGATTTAAGTAAGGACATTTCTGTAATTTCTAAGCTTCTAAGCCCTAAACTACATCATTTTAAGCTTTGTTAGGAGGGTTTTAAGAGGGTTTAGCCTATTCTAACCCGTTTCCTTCCCATGCAGTGCAAGTTTAAAGGATCCCATAAGAGATCAAGCCCAGAATTCTTCAAGTTCTTCCCCAAATCTCTTGGGCTTTCAAGGAAGGGTATAAATTCAACTTACCTAGGTATGTGAGGCCATGAATGAGGATTTATTCCACCCTCATTCTCATAATTCCCCTTAATTTAATGAAGCAAGTCTCAATTCAAATTATGATTTAAAAGTGATTTCAATCTAATTTCATAGATTTCTTACAAATTATTCATGGATCAATTTTCTTCATGTTTCAAAAGATGTTTTAAGATTCAAGGTTAGATTTTGTGTACAAATTGAATATAAATTCATGATTTCAAGTTTTAAAAAGATTATGCCCAATTATGTAAGTTTATGAAAAAAATATAGTTTATCAATGATGGTCTCAAGTATGATGAAACAACTAGCATGTAGGAATGTTTACAAATTTCCCATGTATGTACTTTATGATTTTACTTATGATCTCTATTTCATGCAAGAATGATGTTAAGATTTGGGCAAACCCACTCAATGTTTAGCATGATTTCATGATTTAGCCAAGGCTAATAAGTTTAGTTATCTTAAGTTATGGAGTCAAGACTCCCCATATGTAAAGATTTAGGTTATGTTTTGATATATGATTATATGAGCATAATATATATTTTGGGAGTAGTGTCTAGTACCGAGTAGGCTAGGGGTTCAAAGGTTCTCCAGTCTCATAAACGACGCACCAACGTAGGTATACTTTTGGGTCTCTCAAGCGAGCGTTTCCACGACCTAAGGGAACACCGTGATATCACACCTTATTTAGTCCTTCACCTTGACAAGGCTTATGATGGCCCTCCTCCACGTGGGCAAGACATGGGATCATCATGCGCTCTTACATGGTGGTTCCTGGTTAAGACGAGTCTCTCATTGTTCCTCATGATTTCGGTAATGCGTATACTATAAGATACTATATCATGTTTTCAACAGGTTTGATCCAAGGATCAGTGTATGAGCCTTTACCTATGATTTCAGATATGGTAAGCCATATGCTCTTCTTTTCAGTTTATGTCTATTCATGGTTTTAGATATCAGCATGCAACCTTTACTTTCAGAATCTTTTGATGTTATGATTTATGATATTCATGATTTCAGTTTTACTTAGTCAGCCTATTTTACTTACCTTGCATACTTAGTACATTCCAAGTACTGACTGCATATTCTATGTTGTATCATTTCATGATATAGGTTTAGACATTCAGGATCAATATCGCTAGTAGCTAGTCTCCCGAGATTATCCCAGTGCTATTGTTGGTGACTCCTCATCCTTCGAAGACCCTTAGTTAGTTGAAAATGTTATTTTTAGTTTCAGACTTCTAGTGAGCTAGTTGGGGTGTTGTCATATCATCTCGTCAGCATGTTAGAAGCTTTTTTAGACCTAGACTTGTATTTTAAGCTTCAGATTATGTGTTGTGATGTTTCCGTTGGATTAACATTTGTTATTCAGATTTTCGGTATTTCAGATTTCTATTATAAGCTTTGTTATAATGATATTTAGTTGTCATGTTCACGCCATGGGTTTACTTGGTGCCATTTATGGTTCTAGGTTCCATGTCTCGATCCGGGCCTATTTCCTGGTCATGACAAACTTAGTATCAAACCATTAGTTTTTGAAGTATCCTACATGTCTAAAAGATGCGTTAAGTAAAGTCTTTTTCATGGGTGTGAAGCGCTCCACATTTATGACAAAGAGGCTACAAAACGTTTTAGGAAACTTCCCTTTCTTTCATTATTCTATCTCGTGCTATGAGTTCAACTCTCTAGATTCCTCTAATTCCATCTTTACGCATTTGGAGAATTATGCCTCCACGCTGTATGAATGGAAGAAGGAATGACAATAGAAATGGGAATGACCATGAGGATGGCAATGGAGATGGGCACCAACAGGCCCCACCAGCCCCAATAGATCCCGTGCTGGAGCAGGTTTCCCATGCTAAGTTTAGCGCATTCATTTAGATATTGGCAGAAGCGTTGACCACTAAGGTCAAGCAGTAGGTAGTGGCTCATGTTCCCCAGAATGGGAACGTAGCGACGGTTAGAGTTCGGGATTTCGTTAGGATGAATCCCCCTGAGTTCCTTGGGTCGAGAGTGGAGGAGGACCCATACGAGTTCATAGAGGATATCTACAAGATCACCCAGATTATGGGGGTGACAGGGAAGGAGTGTGCAGAGTTAGCTTCCTATTAGTTGAAAGGAGTCACCCATATATGGTACAAGCAGTGAAAAGATAGTCGGGGAGTCGGAGCCGTTCCTATTGGTTGGTATGAATTTCTCATTGCATTCTTAGATCGATTCTTTCCCCTGGAGATGAGGGAAATCAAGACAGTTGAGTTCGTGAATTTGTGATAGAACAACATGACCATTCAGGAGTATCCTCTTGAGTTCACCCGATTGTCCAAATATGTTCCAGAGATGGTGGCCGATCAAAGGGCTCAGGTGAGAAGATTTGTGATTAAAGTTGTGGATTATTTGGTCAAGGACTGCAGGACCACTATGCTTCATCAGGACATTGACTTCTCCTAATTGGTCTTGTATGCCCAATAAATGGATGTGCTGTAAATGAGGGAGAGGGAGAGAGAGGCCAAGAGGGCCAGGACAAATAGTTTTGGCAGTCCCAGTAGAGGTCTAGTGGCGGACATCATCAGCAGTCCCACCATTGATTTTCAGCCCCAGCGCCATGATTAGCCAATGTGCCATCCATGTCTAGGCGCGATTAGAGGGGGAGGACATCAGGTTCTCGTGGTCAGGGAGCAGGCCGGTAGAGCCCAACATTCCAGTTTATGGCAAGTGTGGCAGGAAGCACCCTAAAGTGTTCTTAGCAAGTTCCAGTATGTGTTATAGGTGTGGAAAGCATGGACATTTGCTCAAAGATTATCCACAGGCCAAACAGGGCCATGGTAGAGGTCGTGACCCAGCTTCTAGTTTAGAAACTACACCAGCACACTCCGTTCAATAGGGTGCATCCACCAGTGCAGGTGGTGGTCAACATTAGAATAGGTTTTACGTCCTATCATCACGTCAAGAGTAGGAGGAGTCCCCAGATGTGGTCACTGGTATGTTACAAGTATTCCATCTTGATGTATATGCATTGTTAGATCCAGGGGTTACCTTATCTTTTGTGACTCCATATGTTGCTATTAGTTTCAGAGTTAGTCCCAAAATCCTATCAGAACCCTTCTTAGTCTCTACTCTAGTCACTGACTTAGTTATAGCTCGACGGGTATACAAAAATTGACCTGCCTTAGTTCTTCAAAAAGTTACCTTAGCCGATCTACTAGAGTTAAACATGATTGATTTTGATGTTATCTTTGGTATGGATTAGTTACATGCATGTTATGCCTCAGTGAATTTTAGAACCCGTATGGTAGAGTTCCAATTTTTAGGTGAGCTAGTCCTAGAATGGAATGGTAGTGCAGCCGTGCCTGTAGGTCGCTTCATTTCCTACCTTAAGGCTAGAAAAATGATTTCCAAGGGTTGTGTTTACCACCTACTTTGGGTTGAGGATGCTACATCCGAGACCCCAACTCTCCAATCAGTCCCCATAACATGTGGGTACCTAGAGGTTTTCTTAGATGATCTACCAGAAGTTCCTCCCGAGCGGGAGATTGACTTTGATATTGACCTCCAGTTGAGCTAAATGAGTTGAAAGAACAGTTGAAGGATCTCTTAGATAAGGGCTTCATCAGACCTAGAAAGTCCCCATGGGGTGCACCAGTTCTCTTTGTTTGAAAGAAGGATGGATCTATTTGTATTTGCATCGACTAACGGTAGTTGAACAAGGTTACAATCAAAAACAAGTATCCTCTTCTCAGAATCGATGACTTGTTTGACCAATTTCAGGGTTCCAAGTTCTTCTCAAATATAGACCTCAGGTTCGGTTATCATCAGCTCAGAGTTAGGGAGAGTGACATTCTGAAGGCAGCTTTCGGACTCAGTATGGTCACTTTGAGTTTGTAGTTATGTCTTTTGGACTAATGAATACTCCTATAGCTTTCATGGATTTGATAACAGGGTGTTCAAGCCATACTTGGATATGTTCGTGATTGTTTTCATAGACGACATTCTCATATACTCTCGGAGCGAGAGGAGCATGCCGCTCATTTGAGGATTGTGCTACAGACTCTCAAGGATCTCCAGTTGTTTGCTAAATTCAGCAAGTGTGAGTTTTGGTTGAACTCAGTAGCATTTTTAGGCCGCGTGGTGTCAAGCGAGGATGTGCAGGTGGACTCTCAAAAGATAGAAGTTGTAAAGAATTAGCCTAGACCAGTTAATCCTTCGGATATCAGGAGTTTCATGGGTTTAGCTGGCTACTATAGGAGGTTTGTTGAAGGATTTTCATCCATTGCAGCATCATTGACTAAGTTGACCTAGAAGAAAGTTAAATTTCAGTGGTCGGATGCCTGTGAGAAGAGCTTTCAAGTGCTAAAGACTCGACTCACTTCTGCCCCAGTATTGATCCTACCTAAGGATACAAAAAGTTTTCTTCTATATTGTGATGCCTCTAGGGTTGGTCTTGGTTGTGTGTTGATGCAGCATGGTAAAGTCATTGCGTACGCCTATAGATAGCTTAAGAATCATGAGAAGAATTACCCGATGCATGATCTGGAATTGGCAGCGGTGGTGTTCACATTGAAGATTTGGAGGCACTACATGTATGGGGTGCATGTGGATGTATTTATGGACCACAAGAGCCTACAATATGTGTTCACCCAGAAGGATTAGAATTTGCGACAAAGGAGATGGTTAGAGATGCTAAAGGATTATCACATGAGTGTCCTTTATTATCCGAGCAAGGCCAATATAGTGGCAGATATGCTTAGCAGGCTATCCATGGAGAGTGTTTCTTATGTGAAGGATGAAAGGAAAGAGTTAGTGAAGGATTTCCATAAGCTTTCTCATTTAGGAGTTCGCCTTGTTGTTTCGATGGATGGTGGTGTCATTGTTCAAAATGGTTCAGAATCCTCTTTGGTGACTGAGGTAAAGGCTAGACAAGATGAGGATCCTATTTTGGTAAAGTTGAAGGAAGCGGTTCAAAATCAAAAGGTAGAAGTCTTCTCCCAAGGGGGAGATGGAGTACTTCGATATTAGGAGCGCTTGTGTCTTCCAAGCATTGACGATTTAAGGGAGTGAATATGGCATGAGGCTCATGGTTGTCGATATTTTATACATCTAGGTGCCACCAAGATGTACCTTGATCTATGGAAAGTCTATTGGTGGAATGGCATGAAGAAGGACATAAAAGAGTTTGTGGCCAAGTGTCTGAATTGTCAACAAGTGAAAGTTGAGCATCAAACACCTAGAGGTGTACTGCAAGACATCAGTATCCCCACTTGGAAGTGGGAAGATATCAATATGGACTTCATTACAGGGTTACCTCGCACACGATGACAATATGACTCTTTTTGGGTGATTGTAGATAGGTTGACCGAAGCAGCCCATTTTCTATCGATCAAAGCCACCGATTCAGCCGAGCATTATGCTAGATTGTACATTTCGGAGTTAGTTCAATTTCATGGAGTCCCATTGTCCATCATATCAGATATAGGCAGTTAGTTCACCTCACAGTTTTGGAGATCATTTCAGAAGGGACTCGGTACTCAAGTCAAGCTTAGCACAGCTTTTCACCTGCAGATGGATGGTAGGCTTAACGTACAATTCAAACTATTGAGAATATGTTGAGATCCTTGATTGATTCTAAAGGTAGTTGGGATGATCTTTTACCTCTTATCGAGTTTGCTTACAACAATAGTTACCACTCCAATATTAAGATGGCTCCGTTAGAGGCTCTTTATGGATGGAGATGTAGATCGCATATTGGTTGGTTTGAGGTAGGTGAAGCTATGTTGATAGGAACAGATTCAGTTCATGAGGCTATGGAGAAAGTTCAACTTATAAGAGAAAGGCTGAAAACATCTCAGAGTCATCAAAAGTCATATGTAGATGTTAGGCGGAGAGAGCTTTAGTTTGAAGTTGATGATTGGGTGTTCTTGAAGGTATCTCCTATGAAGGGGGTAATGAGGTTTGGAAAGAAAGGAAAGCATAGTCCCTGATATGTTGGTCCCTACCAGATTGTGAGATGTGTTGGCAAAATGGCCTATGCGTTAGAGCTACAAGCAGAGTTGGGTTCGGTACATCCGGTCTTTGATGTGTCATTGTTAAAGAAGTGCATTGGTGATCCAAATTTGGTTGTTCTAGTGGAGAGTGTAAGCATGAAGGATGGCCTTAGTTATGTGGAGGTGCTAATTGAGATCCTTGATCGTCAGGTTTAAAAGTTGAGAAACAAAGAAATAGCTTAAGTAAAGGTTCTGTGGAGGAATTAGCTTGTTGAGGGAGCTATGTGGGAAGCTAAAGTAGATATGATGGCTAAATACCCACATCTTTTCCCTTCCGAATCAGTTCCAGCTTGAGGTATCAGTTTCCTCCTTAGTACTTTATTCAGTTTCATGTTTAGTTCATGTCTTCCAGTTCCTTTCATGTCAGTGCATGTATGTGTGATTCATGAATTCAGTTCAGTTATGTATATCATTCTGGAGTCAGTCACTTTGTCGGTGTTCAGTATTTGAGATTTTAGTTCCTTTCCCTAACTTCCAGTATGTTTACCCTACATTCAAGGACAAATGTTCCCAAGGGGGAAATATGTAATACCCCGAAGGTTCCTAAGACTAGACCTGAGATTTGGTATGTGTTTAGCAGAAAAGAAGAAAAATGTTTCTCAGGATGCCTCGTGGTACGGGTTGTATGAGAAGGTATGATTCGTGGGATCATGTAACGAGTCATAGGATGAACCGTGGTTTGAGGAATAAGTTACCCTGGTTAGAAGGTATGAGTCATTGTATGACCCATTGTTGGAAACCACGGGTTAATATACGATTCATTAGAAGGATAGAGGAGCTGAATGAGTGAACTACGATAGAAAGTCACGAGTCGTGGGTTAATAGTACAACTCGTGGTAAGTAGTCGTAAGGGATCTCTTTTGTATCAGATCTGGAAGGAACAAGTCAGGGTACGACTCGTAGTGTGAAACAACGAGTCGTGGCCTACATCCATAAGAAAGAACTAAGGATCTTTGAAGTTGTGACCACAGGTGGATCTAACGACTCGTAGATTGGTGCTTCGAGTCATGGTCTGACCCATGGAGAACTTCAGAAAGTCAAGAAAAGTAGTGGAGACAACATATGGCAACCACGAGTTATTGTGTGGAGGTATGACTCGTGGTGCGAGTTGCGACAATTGGTAGGGTAATATTTTTTTGCGATTTAAGTAAGGGCATTTTTGTAATTCCTAAGATCCTAAGCCCTAGACTACATCGTTTTAAGCTCTTTTAGGAGGGTTTTAAGAGTGTTTAGCCTATTCTAACCCATTCCCTTCCCATGCATGCTAGTTTAGAGGATCCTATAGGAGATCAAGCCTAGAATTCTTCAAGTTCTTCCCCAAATCTCTTGGGCTTTCAAGGAAGGGTGGAGATTCAGCTTACCCAAGTATGTGAGGCCATAAATGAGGATTTCTTCCACCCTCATGCTCATAATTCCCCTTAATTTCATGAAGCAAGTCTCAATACAAATTATTATTTAAAAGTGATTTCAATTGAATTTCATAGATTTCTTATAAATTGTTCATGGGTCAATTCCCTTCATGTTTCAAAATATGTTTTAAGATTCATGGGAAGATTTTATGTAAACATTAAATATAAATTCATGATTTCAAGTTTTAAAAAGACTATGCCCAATTATGCAAGTTTATGAAAAAGTATTGTTTATGATTCATGGTCTCAAGTATGATGAAATAGCCTGCATGTAGGAATGTTTACAAATTACCCATGTATGTATTTTATGATTTTACTTGTGATGTCTATTTCATGCAAGCATAATGTTAATATTTGGGCAATCCCACTCAAGTTAAGCATGATTTCATTAATAAGCCAATGCTAATAAGTTTTGTTATCTCAAGTTTTGGAGTTAAGACTCCCAATATGTAAAAGATTTAAGTTATGTTTTGATATATTGTTATATAAGCATAATATATATTTTGGGAGTAATGTCTAGTACCGAGTAGGCTAGGGGTTCCAAGGTTCTCCAGTCTCATAAACGACGCACCAACATAGGTATACTTTTAGGTCTCTCAAGCGAGCGTTTCCCCGACCCAAGGGCACACCGTTATATCACACCTTATTTAGTCCTTCTCCTTGACAAGGCTTATGATGTCCCTCCTCCACGTGGGCAAGACATGGGATCATCATGCACTCATACATAGTGGTTCTTGGTTAAGACGATTCTCCCATTATTCCTCATGATTTCGGTAATGCGTATACTATAAGATACTATATCATGTTTTCAACAGGTTTGATCCAAGGATAAGTTTATGAGCCTTTACCTAAGATTTCAGATATGGCAAGCCATATGCACTTCTTTTCAGTTTATGTCTATTCATGGTTTCAAATATCAACATGCAGCCTTTACTCTACGAATCTTATGATGTTATGATTTATGATATGCATTATTTCAGCTTCATTTACTCAGCCTTCTTTACTTACCTTTCATACTCAATACATTCCAAGTACTAACCGCATATTCTATGTTATATCGTTTCATGATACAGGTTCAAATGTTCAAGCTCAGTCTTGCCGTTAGCTAGTCTCTCTTGTTTATCCCAGTGCTATTGTTGGTGAGTCCTCATCCTTCGGGGACCCTCAATTAGTTGAGTATGTTATTTTATGTTTCAAACTTCTAGTCAGATAGTTGGGGTGTTGTTCCATCATCTCATCAACATGTTAAAGGCTTTTTCAGACATAGACTTGTATTTTCAGCTTCGAATTCTATGTTGTGATGTTTCCGTTTGATTAATGTTTGTTATTCAGATTTTCGCTATTTTAGATTTCAGTTATCAGCGTTGTTATAATGATCTTTAGTTAGCATGTTCATGCCATGGTTTGACTTAGGGCCACTTATGGTTCTAGGTTCCATGTCTCGATCCGGGCCTATGTTCGGGTCGTGACACTCATTAATGGAAATCAAGATTACATTAACACATATATCCATATTGAATGCATAACATAACTAAGCCCACTTTTTAAAGTACAAGATTCAAGTTCTAAAAGACTAAGTGTTACTACCTTTTTCATGCATTTTAGAGTGAATCATGCAAATTCCCAATGATACCCAAGTGAAGTACCTAGTATTTGTAAGAATTCAAGTTCTTGAATTCCTAATGACTAATTTTCCCTTAAGATGGTGGTCATCCATCCATCATCGTGAGAAGTCATGACTCAATGACTAAAATAAAAAAAAATGAGAGCTACTAATCGGTTCTAAGGGACTATCCGCTGAAAAAGTACTAAAAACAAAAATTAGTGAAACCTAAAATAAAATTAAATTAAAAAAATACTACAAACCAATAAGTATGCAAGATAAGTCATGAATCAAAAATACTAGACCTACCATGTGTAAATCTAGTAATTAAAGCATGTATGATAATATGAAGTTACTTCTCCCACCCTACACTTAATCGGTAGTACTGTCCCTAGTGCTAAATCAATAAATCATAAAGTAAAAGAGTAAAATAAGAACTCCCTGGGCCTCTAGTCCTCATAATCAGTGGGGGAAAGATTTTCTCGAAGAGTAGCACGTCGTGCGTTGCATCGTGCTAGAGTATCCACCACACCATGTGGTTAATTGCACAAGATGACTCACCGCGTCGCGCCACTCCGCGCGGAGCTTGGTCTACGCATCATGTGGCTCCATGCAAAGTTTGGCTTGTTGATGTGCTATGAGCTTACAAAACTTTCGACACTTAAAACTGAGGAAACTAGCGTGAACTTAGGTGTGTTTATATGGATATGAGACACTTTACCTTTGTTTTCAGGGAAAATAGATGTTGGAGCTGAATTGTGCAAAAAATGGAGAAAAATATAGAAATGTGGCTAAGTACGAATCTCAGTACAAGCCATACCATCCTGGTACTAGTCGTACTGAGAGTCGTGGAAAGGTCCAGGACCAAAGCATGAGGCAAAGGCAACTTACGACTCATGGTACGAGCCATACCATAGAAGTCATAGTAAATTCCAGAAGGTTTTGCACAGGCCAAGTATCTTGTTTCAGGGAGAAACCATGACTCGTGAGACCTACCTAAGACCCATACCAAGGAACCGTGGAAAAGCCCAGCAAAAGAGAGGACTGGCAGAACTCAAGGTACGAGAAGTAGTCACAGATCGTGGAACTAAGGTACGAGTTGTACCAAGCCATCCATGAAAGTTAATAGAGGATGCCAGAAAGTGCAAGTTCAAGCCACATGAAGATTGTAGGACTTGTAGGTTCTTGGTACGAGTTGTACCAGAAGTCAAAACTTAGCTAGATTCAACAGAAGCCAACCAATGTACGAGTTAAGGTACGACTCGTACAATCTTGTTACAGGTCGTATGTGAAGGCGGCGACATTTTTTGGTAGTTTCCCTATTTACTTAGGAGAAGGTTACAATTATTTGTATAAATACTTTTTAGGTTATTTTCAGTAGGGAACAACAGATTAGAGAGTTGAACATTAATCTTTTCATTGAGAGACAAGTTGTTGTTAACTTTAATTCAAGTCTTGCAGATTTTCTTCCTTTGATCTCTTCCTTGTTCTTGAATTATTCAACATCAATTCTTGCAATAATCAAGCAGGTTTTCTTTCATTTATCTTTGTAAGTATTCAATTATGTGTTTGTCTATGAATGCTAATAACAATCTTACAATCATGAGAGGCTAAAACCTCCACAACTAGGATTGTGGGAACCATGGT
>JACEIK010001977.1:170187-180980 GCA_018107945.1 Datura stramonium
AGTCGCATTTTGCCTTGCGACGTGCCGACTTGGCGCTTGTCCGATCTTTCCCCGGGCCTTTTTCTAGCATGTATGGCATTCTAAAACTCTTAACCAACATCTGAATAGACCATCTATATGTCAAAAATTTACGGGGTGTAACAGTTGTACCAGGTTAGAATCTTCATACTTCCACTCTTTTACTTCTACAACTAGGGATTATACTACGCTATTCTGAATCAATTCCCCACTGTCTCCCGAGTCTACTATTCAGACAGCTAAACTGGCTAACTGGTGCAATTATCAGGCCAGCTCCAGCTGTTCGGGCCTAAAATGTGCCAAACTACCCATTTATCTATGACTAAGGGCATATTCTACGATATTAGCCTTCCCTAGATGATATAAAATATTCACTTCGTAGTCCTTCAACAACTCTAACCAGCGACGCTGCCACAGATTCAACTCTTTCTATGTAAAGATGTAATGGAGGCTCTTATGATTAGTGAAAATATCTACATGGATGCCATATAGATAGTGCCTCCATACATTCACGGCATGAACCAAAGCAGCTAACTCCAGATCATGGGTGGGGTAGTTCTTTTCATGTTTCCACAATTGTCTTGAAGCATAAGAAACTAGCTTACCATGTTGCATCAGAACACACCCTAACCCGATGCCCGAAGCATCACAATACACTTCATAACCCTCTGAACCTTCCGGCAAAGCTAGTATGGGTGTTGATGTCTATTTGTTTTTGAACTCCTGGATACTCTGTTCACACGCTTCAGTCCAATGAAATTTAGCTGCTTTCTGAGTTAACTTGGTTAAAGGTGCTGATAAAGTAGAAAACTCCTCTACAAATCTCCTGTAATGCCCAGCTAACCCCAGGAAACTGCATACCTCAGTTGAAGTTGTTGGTCTAGGCCATGTCATTACCACCTCAATCTTCAGTGAATCTACCTGAATACCAACATCCGACATAATATGAACCAAAAGGCTACCGAATTCAGCCAGAACTCACATTTAGAAAATTTTTCATACAATTGGCGATCCCTAGGAATCTGGAGCACTCTTAGTAGATGACCTCAGTGCTCTTCTTCTGATCGGGAATACACCAGAATGTCATCAATGAATACTATCACGAACAAATCCAGATATGTCCTGAAGATGTCGTTCATCATATCCATGAACACTGTAGAAGCATTCATCAACCCGAAGGACATGACTAGGAATTCAAAATGGCCATACATGGTCCTGAAAGCCATTTTCGAGATGTCTCTCTCCCAAACCTGCACTTGGTGATAGCTAGAACTCAAGTCGATCTTAAAGAAATACTTCACCCCCTAAAGCTGATCAAACAAGTCATCTATCCTGGGAAGTGGGCATTTGTTCTTTATAATGACTTTATTTAGCTACCGGTAATATATATACATGCAGAGGGAGCTATCCTTCTTTTTTACAAACAGAACTGGGGCACCCCACGGTGAAGTACTCGGCCTGACAAAGCCCTTATCTAACAGATCTTTTATTTGTTCTTTCAACTCTCTGAGCTCAGCAGGAGCCAATTGGTATGGAGGAATGGATATAGGCTGAGTACCTGGTAATAGGTCAATAGAAAAATCAATTTCCCATTTTGGGGGAATATCATGAAGTTCAAATGGGAACACATCTGGAATGGACTGAAGAGTCGAGGATTCTGCTTGGACATCATGAACCCTAACAATATGATAGATGCAACCCTTTGCTATTAACTTCCTTTCCCGAAGATAGGATATAAACTTACCTTTTGGCATGGCTGCATTTCCTTTCCACTCTCGTATCACCTCCCCTGGAAAGTGGAATCGTATAGTCTTGGTCGAACATTCTACATTGGCATAACATGGCGCTAGCCAATCCATACCCATAATTGCATCAAAATCAATCATGTCTAGTTCCACTAAATCTACCAAAGTTTGGAGACCAACAACTTCTACTGTGCAGCCTGGTAGATCCTTTTAGCTATAATAGAATCACCGACCGTCGTTTACACTGAAAAGGGTTGTTGAAGCAATTCTGGCGTTATACCGAACATCCGGGCCACTAGTGGTGTAACATAAGACAAAGTGGAACCAAGGTCTATCAAAACATAAGCTGAATGAGAAAAAATGTCCAACATACCTATCACAACATCCGGTGACGACTCTGACTCCTGTCACCCTAGTAAAGCATAAGTGATATCCGGACCAGTAGATGAACTTGATGCCCCTAACCTTCCTTGGCCTCTACCAGCTGGAGCTGAGGGCCTACGCCCTGCTGGAGATGCTGGGGCACGTGACCCTACTGAAGATCTGTCCTATCGGTCCTAATCACTCTGACCCCTAGCTGGACAGTCCCTCATCATGTGACCCTCTTGTCTACAGGTATAACACGCAGTAGAACCATACCTGCATGCCCCAAGGTTACATCGACTGCAAATAGGGCAAGGTGGCATAGTGAGTCTACTCTGCTCTGACCCTCTCTGCTGTTGCGAACCCGATGGCCGCGAGCTCTCACCGGGTCCTGACTACCCTCGATGAACAGTTCTACCACCCTGCTGTTGTTGTGGAAGTGGGGGTCTAGGTTGTCTATCTGATAGTTGTGGCCTGGGTCCACCCTGAAACTCTGCCTGAGGGTCACTAGGCCTAGGCCTGCGGCGCTGCTCCTGAATTGCCCTTTCTATCCCTCGTTGTCGTTTCCTGATCCCCTAAATACTTTGAGAAAATGCCTAAATACGGGCGATATCCATATCCTCCCGCAGAGTGGCCGTAACACAAGTCTCTATGTATTGTGGAAGTAGCCCTATAATGAACAGGTGCACCTTGGCTGGCATAGTGTCTATGAAAGCTGGTGCATATCAAGCCAAGGAGTCAAATCTCATAGCATACTCCCGAACACTCATCGAACCCTACTCCAGATGTAGAAACTGATCTACCTGGGCTAGTCGGATTTCTCACGGCAAATAATGGTCCAAGAAGGCCTCTAAAAAGTTGGACCAAGTCGGAGGGGGAACATCTCTACCTCGGGACCTCTCCCAACTCTCGTACCACAACACTGCTATGTCCCGCAACCGAAATACCGCTAACTCACCGACTCCGCAGGAGTGGCATGCATTACCCTGAAGATCCGCTGCAACTGGTCTAAAAAGTCTTGAGGGTCTTCATCCAGATCCATCCCTGTGAAATGCAGGGGTCTCAGAGCGAGGAACTCTCAAACCCTCGAACTACCAGGTCCTCCCAAATATTCAACAACCACAGGTACCACTGGCTAACGCTAAGTAGCCATCAGCTGAGCTAACATGAAAATAGCGCTCCTGACCTCCTAGTCTGATGTCATCGGTATAGGAGCTGCTGGAGGTGGTTCCTATTGAATGAACCTAAGTTATTAGTTCTATAAGTAAGTATTGGTGATAATCAAGAGTGTATATGCAAAGAAGTTATGAACCCATGGGGAACACAAATCCTAGTTATCCTTTAATATTGACTCAACATCAGAATTTTGATACTTGTATTTATTATTGATTTCTTTTAGAATCCTCCTATTCTGAAGTAACTACTTCACAAGTTCAATTACCGGCTATAATCCAGTTCTCCTTATTCCCTGTGGGTTCGACCCCAACCTCTAGTTGGGTTTATTATTAGCAACGTCCGCTTCTTACTTCAATAAGAGGTGTGGTTTGAACGTTATCAAAAAGCGGTGTTGTTGCCGGGGAATACGATTGAAACTAGGTTATTAGCTTGTAATTAACTTTTTGGTAGTTATTTCCTTAATTGCATTTATTTTTATGTTTTTGGTACCCATAGGCTGTTCTCCGGTGAATGCCAAGCACTCAAAGTAGAGGAGATCCCCTTGTTCCACTAAATCCAGAAATCGAAAGAGCACTGCATAGAATGGAGAACCACGAGAAAAGAGAAGCCCGCGTAGCTGAAGAAGCTAGGCAAGCCGAGCTAGCTCGGCAAGTTGCACTACAGCATGCGGAAGATGAAAGAGATGAGGTGGTGAATGTTGGTCGACAGGGGAGGGGCAATAGAGCTCATAGCTTTTCCCCTCAGTTCTTTAATGTTGATGATGTCCTGAAAAGTGATGAAGTCGGGTCGACTGGAGAAATTATTCCACCACCATTGCCTGCTGGGCTAAATTCAACATTACGAGCACCACGATTCAGTTTCTAAACATGAAAGGGGTGTTCAGTGGCCACGCAACGGATGACGTCAACCTGCATTTAATGAACATCGTAGGAATATTCAAGGAATGTAGTTTTCCTTGAGTAAGCCAGGACGCAATACAGCTCAGACTCTTCCCTTTTTCTTTATCAGGGGAAACTACTTTTTGGTTATCGAAGTTGCCCAATGACTCCATAACCAACTGGAGGGAGCTCAAACAGGCATTTTTTGAGAGATTCTTTCCCCCATCTAGGATGTTGAAGCTGAAGGATGAGATCTATATTTTTTGATAGATTAAGACTGAGGCACTTCATGAAACTTGGTTGAGATTCAAAAAGAATTTGACAAAGTGCCCTAACCACAAAATCCAAATGATAGTTTGTTGGAAATTTTTTACAAGTCTCTGAACAATAACACAAAAGTTGTAGCAGACACAGTGGCTGGAGGAGCATTGTTGAGTCATACCTGGGAGCAAGCTGCCACCATTCTTGACAGGGTGACTAAGACTAACAGGGCCTGGCATACGAGGGAGGCTGATGCATTGGTAGGCACATATGTTGTTGGTTTGACTACAGACCAAAAAGAAGAAGAGCGCGACCAGGAGTTGGCTCATATGAGCACATCATTGTACTTGTTGACAAAGATATTATGGGAGTCGGAGCCAAATAGGTCAATGCAGTGGGTACTCAAGGAAGAGAGCCAGGAGGTGATCACTCTGATTTTGAGGAGGAGGCCAACTTCTTGGATAGTCAAGTAGCGGGTTTCCAAATCAACGCCCAAGCATTTGGACAATACAATTGGAGCCAAGGTTCTAGAAATCAAGGTCAGAAGCAGTATAAATACAACTACAACAGAAACGAGTTCAGAGACAGGAGCCGAGGTTGTGAGCCTGAAGGAGATTTGAGGCGAAATGATGGATACCGCAATGATCGGGTTGGATTCTATGTGCCTAACAAAGCACGAGACGTGGAGGCTAGGCAATTAAAGTTTGAAAGCATGATGGCTGAGATGTTGAAGATGGTAAGGTCCACTGATGATCAGTTGAAGGAGATCCAAGGTGACTTGTCAAGTATGTGTCAGAAGGTGGAATCTCGTGCTACCACCATCAAGTAGATTGAACATCAACTTGGGCAATTGTCAGCATCAATGAACCCTAGACAAAAGGGTACACTACCTTGCAACACTTTCCAAAATCCAAAGAACGATGCACATTGTATGGCGGTGATGACTAGGAGTGGTAAAATCACAGTTCAACCCCTGTTTCCAGTTGAAGTTGAGCAGAAGAAATAGAGTATTGTGGAGGATGATGATACAAGTGTTGAGTGAGAGAATGGTGAGTTTCAAGAGGCCCCGAGAGGTGAGCAGGAACCTGACATGGATCAAGGGGCAACACAAGTTCATAAAGCTATCCCACGACCACTACCACCATTTCCGAAAGAATGAAAAAGAAGGTGGAGAATGGTAAAGTCCAGAAATTCCTTTCAATGCTTAAGCAACTTTCTGTGAACATACCATTGGTTGAAGCGTTAGAGCAGATGCCAGGATATGCAAATTTTATGAAGGACCTGGTGGTGAAGAAGAGATCTGTGAGCTATGAGCCTGTTGATAATGTGCATCACTACAATGCCATAGCTACAAAGGTCCTAGCCAAGAAAAAGGAAGACCCAGGTGCCTTCACTATACCATGTATGATTGGCAATGTCGAGTTCGTAAGGGCACTTTGTGATCTGGGAGCTAGCATAAATTTGATTCCCTTGGATGTGTTTAAGAAATTAGGATTGGGAGCCCCCACACCGACAAACATGCGGCTACTGATGGCCGACAGAACAGTTAAGAAGCCGGTGGGCATCCTGATCGATGTGCTTATCAAGGTAGATAAATTTATATTCCCAGCAGACTTCGTGATTTTGAATTGCGAGGTTGATTATAAGGTCCCCATAATTTTGGGGTGACCATTCCTTGCAACTGGAAGAGCTCTAGTAGATGTAGAAGCTGGCCTGTTGAAGTTTAGTCTGAATCAAGAAGAGGTCACATTCAACATCTGCAAGACAATGAAGCAACCCAAGGAATTTAGTGTGATCTTAGCACTGGAGGATGAGTATGAATCACTTGACGAATTTTGAGTAGTCAAGAGATTTGCGTCTTGCTGTGACGTTAAATCAGGCGCTTCTTGGGAGGCAACCCAAGTGGTAGATTGGTGAAGTCTGGGTAACTAGGCTACCTCCGTTGTGCTGCGACGTTAAATCAAGCGCTTCTTGGGAGGCAACCCAAGTTATTGAACTAATGTGTGCTTAGTGTGCAGGGAAAATTAAAAACAGGAGGCTGAAACATCAGCTTCTATGGCTCTCAGTACGACCCGCGATGAGATCCTTCGATCCATAGCAGTAGTCGTGGTGAGGTTCAGGAAAAAGTAATCCCAAGCTCTGACCTACGATTCACCCTATGGACCCTACCTTAATGGTACGAGTCATAGGATTCATTCGTAGGTCGCCAGGTAAGTTTACTTCAAAAAGGGTTGGATACGAGTCCAAGGGACGAGCTGTAGGTACTTCTTACGACTCGTGGTATGAGTCATGAAGGGTTAAAACTGGCAATCTTACCCGACTCGACCCAAATTTTTTTAAAATTTGCCCTCTCCTATTTAAACCCCATAAACACCCTTTCTAATGTTTAAACACTCAAAATCATGACTCACACCCACTTCTCCTACCTGTAACTCAACACCACTGAAGTAAATCAACCCAAAATCTTGCTCGACCCAAGCTTTGAAAACCCTATTCGGTCATTCACAATTGATGAAGCATCAATCAAGTAAGTTTGATACATTAAACATTGTTAAGAGTTGTATAATGAGATTGATGATGTCAAAACCCCTGTGAGTCAGTCACTAGGCTTGAACTTAATTTTGAAAATAGACAATGATCAGGGTGTTGTATAATGTGTTTCGTAGACTAAAGAAATTCTAAATTCTTCATGAACTGAGGTTTTGAAGCTTAATGAGTTACGGGTAGTAGGTAAAAAGGGAGGATTGGGCTTGGGTAAAGTTGAGTCAATGATGTGCCTAGACCTAGGGGGCAGGAAATCTGAGTACCCTAAAAATTGAAAAAGAACCCATGCAAACTGAGAATTTTTTTTAAAAGGGGTATGAGGCACAGTACGTACAGTAGGTTGCCACTAGAGTCATACTGAGCACTTCTACCACCAAACTGAACATGGTCGTAGAAAAATGTCCTTCTTACGACTCGTGGAATCGATCTATGAGTAGTACCATGAGTCATGGAAGAATTCAGAAAAATTGAAATGTTAGTCTTCATCAGACGGCTAGTTGTATGGATCGTACCTTTATGGCACCAGTCATACCTGCGAGTCGTACCTTCATGGTACGACCCGTAGTGAGGACCCGTGATGAAATTCAGAATTCTCCTTTCTAATTCTTTTTTTTCAAAAACGAGATGCTAACTTCTTTCTCTATAGGTACAATGACATACAAATGCAGGGCATATAAAAAAAAGCCCAAAGGAGACTGATTAATGAACCAACTGACTCGGAGTCTAACTAGGTAGGAGACTCACCTAGTTGTTCAATTGAGGAGTATCAAGTAGACACCTCGGACACCGATGGAACCAGAACCACTAGGGCGAGAGAAAAGGCCCAAGCTGAAGTAACCACTACTACATCTACTCAAGCTCCCCAATCTGAGGAGGGATTTAGAGAGGAACAACAAAAGTCAGGAAGTGACTACAATGCTGAAGAAGGGTCAGGGGAGACCCAAAGTGGAGAAGAAAGCGGCAGTGAAGAGTCAGAGGAGGAGACTCTTGTTGTTGCACAAGAGCAGACCCCACCCAAGGCAAGCCGTACAATCTGGTGGAGGGTGCCAGGAGCTAAAGAAATTTATGAGTAAGGCATCTCTCTCACCGCCAAGAAAAAGCCAAGGAGAAGCATCCAAGAAGCGTCACGGATCCTCACAACCTCACTGAACGAAGTTGAGTAGATGAAACAGATTTTCACCTTCTATGGTTTTGAGTGGATGGCTAAGACTCCAACACAGTACACAGAAAATATAGTCCACCATGGAGGTAAAGGCAAAGGAAGGGCAGAAGATAAAAGACCACCCCTGTTTGGAGAGTGTTATGGTCCGAGGTTGAGATTTTGATATATTCGAGCGGACCGTTGCTCGATTGTTGTACGGACCACAGTTCATGCCTACCAGGATGATGCCAGAGTATGATTACAGGGTGGAGGCAATGAAGCAGATTAGATCCCTGGGTATGCTGGAGCGACAGAGGCAGCTGCAATGGCTAGTAGGGGTGATTGCTGAGAACAAAGATGAAGCTGAATGGGTCACAGGTGGAAAGAAGGTGACCAAGAGTTCACTAACTTCATTGCAAAATCCTGCTGGACACTAGTGTGCCATTGGTTAGCACCTACGATCAACAACAACACACTGAGTTCTGACAGAGCGGCTTTGAATGCATGCCTCATGTCTCGTTACCCCATCAATATTTCGAGGATCATAGCGGATGAGATACGAGATCGGGCAGTGGGAGTAAGTACTACTATCCCATTCCCGAGTCTTGTTTTCAAATTATGTATGGAGGCAAAAGTTCTACGGGGTGACGAGCGGTTGATTGGAGGCCAAAGGATTGCATACATAGGCCTTATCCGGGATGAGATGAACCCTGTAAGTAGATCCAGAATTCCCATAGCTATCCCAGAAGCCCATCCAGCAGGGGACGCACAAGTGAATATCCCCATTACACAGGAGCAAAGCAAGACAGCGACTATAGACGCCGGTTATTCAGAGTCAGCTCCCAACATCTCAGCTGCACCACTTCCCAACATACAGGCCCAGACACCAGAAGGATATACTTTGGTACCACAGGATTTCCTCCAAAAGCTAGCAAAATGACTAACCATGGCGGAGCGAAAGATTCAGGCGATGATGGACAATGTAAAACCATGGGTCAAATCAGAGATAGAGGCAGCATCTCAGGCGCTACATGCTCACCTAGATAGTTTTGAAAGCCGATTCAATGTGAGGATGGAGCATTAGACAGATACTAGTAGTATCCGTGCGGAGTTGGGGGCTCTTTGGAGCGAAGTAGTTGAGTTGTCATCACGACAACCAACAGTTTTAGCAGCCCCCAATCTTTCGGGCCTAGATGTCGAGCTTGATGAGGATATTAATTTGGCGGCATATTGGGAGCCAACCATAGCTATTGATAAAGGTAAGAAGAGAGCTGCTGAGGAGGTTAACGAGGAAAGTTTGAGAAAGAAGAGAAAGAAGGAGAGAAAAGAGTGCAAGAGGGCTAGAGTAGAGAGCATGCAAACTCGTGACACGCATATTTCTGAGATGCATGAGAGAGAAAGAGGAGCAGGCAGCTCCACCATACCTCAGCAGGAGCTTGTCCGTGGCCATGACCCATTGGGAGAACCACATTCAGCCCCGAAAATTTCAGAGGCCGTTCAAGCGGCCACGACTACTGGGGGGCGACCACTCCCCCTATTGACGCACAATTGAACGCGCCGGCCACCGTTAGCACCACTACTATAGTGGAGGTACCACATCCGCGAGATGATAGGAGCTTCTAGTGCGCCATAGGTATGTTTTCTTCCCTATGTTCTTCTAAATGATGCTTCGGGGACGAAGCTTACTTTTCAAAAAGGGGAGAGGGTGTACTTGTGATTTTTGGAATTTTTGGTTCGTCTGAGGGTTTCTCTTGCCGTGTTTCTTTTCCCTCAGGCATGCTATCAGTAGAACCGACATGTGTAGGATTTTTATTTTTTAGTTTGTGATTTTGTTCAATTAGAAAGTAGCTTAGGAGTACTAAGCCAATAAAAATGCACTAGTTTTGGTATTTTTTTAAAAAGGTGACCCTGTTTAAAATTTTTTGAAGCATTGGCTATGTATTTGTGACAACATGCATGATCGTTGTGGATCTTTTGATGTCATTTAGTTTGTCAACATGAGTAGTTTTTTAAGCCATGTATAAACCATACAGGTGAGGTGATAATAGTTCATGTACCATGTGTGAGTGAGGTATAGTAGTCAGTTCGGTATTGTGTTGAAGATCTAGAACTTGCCTGGTAGGTCTTTTCATAGGCTAAGGATGGTTGATTAGGATATGATCGTAGGCCATTTTTTTGTTTAGCTCACTTTTAGCCTATATTACACTACCAAAATATGCATGAATCCCTTGATTCCAAGTTTGAGCCTTAATATACCATGATTTCTTTGATTTACCGATTAATCGTACCTATTTTTTTGGTAACGAACCTGTTTTGGCCTTATTCCTTCCTTGGATATTGTGAACCTAAACATAAGCATAATGCTAAAGTTGAGGGTGGCTAGAGTAGGGGTGTGTAAAAGGTGGGAACGGAAGAAAGGAAAAGAAAAGAAAAGAAAAAAGTATTGGTGAAGAATGAAGTGTGGTGAGATGATGAAAAGAAGAGATGAAAAATGCTGAAAATTTTGAAAAAGAAAGCCAAAGGAAATTTGAAAATGCTGAAAAAAGTTGAAAACTCACCACACCCAGGCAAATATGTATAAAAAGGAGAGAAAGGGAAGAAAAGGGAATGAAAGAATAAAAGGGTGAAATAGGTGAATGGTGTAGCCAATGTATGTAGTGCCAAGGA
>JACEIK010001977.1:187503-200643 GCA_018107945.1 Datura stramonium
TTAGAGGCTCGAAAGACCATGAACATGCAATTTTAATTATGTGAGATGACAATTGATAATTCCATACTTAAACCATTACAAAGCATAGTATTGCATGATTTTATCCGGTTTTAGCTCTAGTTGTTTCTTGAATGATTTCAGAGTATTTCGATGACCACCCCTAGACTTAATTAAACTTTATCGAAAAAGTCTAAATCAACACTTGTGAAAGT
The DNA here is from genome assembly GCA_018107945.1 of Datura stramonium. Taxonomy (NCBI): domain Eukaryota; kingdom Viridiplantae; phylum Streptophyta; class Magnoliopsida; order Solanales; family Solanaceae; genus Datura; species Datura stramonium. The sequence continues at coordinate 187,716 of JACEIK010001977.1, forward strand.
TAATATCACGCTTGAACTTGATAATTAGATGAATTGGTCCAGTCCCTATGGGTTTGACATCCGGCTCTTAAAAAGGGCCACTGTATTACTTGTAAGACCACATACACTTGCGTGTGCGCTCGGGCAGTCGTCAACAAGTTTTGGCGCCGCTGCTGCGGGGAACATAACACACTAGTGATTATCACTAATACTTACTTATAGAACTGATAACTTAGGTTCATTCAAACGACCGACTAGTACCTATTTAATGACTATACTTAATTACTCGACCAAGTCTCATGAGCGGTTTCAAACTATCCATTATCACTAAGTTCCAGATTTAACTATCCTACGACCATAACTCAAGTTAATACAATGATTATCAAAATCAAGGCTCTGTTGTAATTCTCTTTTCCTAATATCTACCTCTTCGACCAAAGAAAGTAAAGAATTCCGGGAAGTCCTAATGTTGCGCACCGTTAAGAAACGTGTAAGCATGAAAAGAATACAATATAGGTAATTGGTTTTAATATCACTTTGTGTAACTCTAGCTTGTTAATCCACCATGGTTCCCACAACCCTAGCTATGGAGTTTTAGCCTCTCATAGTTGTAAGGTTGTGAATTGTATTCATGATTAAGAACATAAATCAATACTTACAAGAATGAATGAGAAAAACACTTTCTTTAATTATTAATAAAATCTTGAAGAACAAGTAGCAAGAACAAGTTCAGCAAAATCTTGAAGAACAAGTAGCAAGAACAAGAAAAATTCAAGAAAAGGTTATTCACAAGTTGAATCAACTCAATTCCCCTACAATCTCTTCTCTTCTTGTCTTTTCGTGTCTTTCTTACTTGTCTACAATTGTCTACAGAAAAATAAAGCCTAAAACATATTTATACATACACAAGAATCCTTTTCCTTGGATAACTAGATGAATTTCCATATTTGGTGCCGCGGTCATCACAAGCCATGTTACGATCTGTAGCAGCTTCCTACGTCTCGTAGCTTCCTGTCGTACCTTGCATTGTTGGCTGAATTTTTGATAAGTGTTAGATCCTGGTACGATTTGTACCTCCATCATATGACCTATACTAAGATCCCGTGGTTTGATTCTGAAACTTTAGAAAGCTTCTGAAGTTCATCATGACCGTCATGGTACGGTTCGTACCTTCTTCCCATGGGTCGTACTATCTTTCTGTAGCAGGAGTCAGCACCTTATGTAAATTTTTCTAGATCCTGTCACAATTTCATCACCACAACTCATACCAGCTTGGTATGACCCATACTGAGACTCGTACATAGCATCTTTTCAACTTAGCCTTTTGCAGCTTTTCACGACAATCAATACGACTCGTAGGTGCTGCCTACGCCTCGTACTATGGTCTGCAATCTGAACATATTTTTATTCTTTCAGGCTTTCTTTTGCAATTTTTAGATTCAACACTAATTTATCCTACAACCAATGGAAAATTTCCTTATATCCACATAAAGAAACCTAAGTCCATGCTATTTTCTTAGTTTTGAGCGTCGATAGTATTGTAAATCCATAACACATCAAAGCCTCCTGATTATAAGTATGGTGCACAACATACTCATAAGCAACATTCTACTAGACACGGCTTGTGGACTCCCTGGGATACGACTTCTCTCTAAATACCAAGTTTGTCATGCCCAAAAACTGGGGGAGGGTGCGAATGGCTCTCGATACCTGACTGACCGGGAAGCCAACTATATAGCATCTATAGATGTAACACCTAGGCCTTCCAGGCCACCTATCACAATTAATTGGAGTAAACATCTGGACCCATAAGGTCTCAACTACCACAAATAAATAACTGAAATTCTATAAGGCCATGACTATGCTAAACTAAGTAATGAAAAGCCGACAAGGCCACAAACTGAATAATACTATACATACTAAGTCCACAAAGCCTCTATGAGTAAGCTGAACTGATGGTCGGAACAGGGCTCTGACCTACCCGTAACTATAACTCAACTCAAGTTCAAATAACTAAGCCTTAGCTCAAGAAGAAAGGAGCATACCAATACATCCGCTAATCTCACGAACCACTACTGCAACTAGCAATCCCAGCCTTTGCCTGCACCTGCCGCACGAACGCAGGTCCCCAGGCGAAGGGACGTCAGTACGAATGAAATGTACTAGTATGTAAGGCTAAAAACTGTAAACATATAAGATAGAAAATATAACTGAGCCAGAAATAAGGAATAGTAACAACCCAAAATCCTGGAAACTGAAACCTAACAAGAATTCAATACTGAAGTGCAAATGCAACCAAGTAATGCACAATAAAAGTTATAACTATAATGCCGGCGGCCAAACGACCATAAAATTCATGTAAAAATGCCTCCAGCTGATGTACCACACCAGGGTAAAATAAAAATATCTCTAGCTGGTGTACCACACCAAGGTAAAATGAAAATATCTATAGTTGATGCACCATACCGATGTAAAATAAAATTATCGCCAGCCGGTGTACCATATCGGGGTAAAATAAAAATATCTCCATCCAGTGTACATACCAGGGTAAAATAAAAATGTCTCCAATGGTGTATCATATTGGGGTAAAATAAAAATATCTCCATCCAGTGTACCATACTGGGGTAAAATAAAAATATTTCAATCATAATCATGAATGGAGCCGATAGAGCTTATACTGAGTCAATTTAACACATNGAGTCAATTTAACACATATGGTATTGAAATGACAAATGCTAAATCTATGGCCAAAACAGGTCCCTTTCGTAACATATAATGCAAGTGAGCACATATACCATGCAAAATTAGCAAATATGCGCATATATCACGTAAAGCTGTCAAATTATATACAAACATATCGACTCCATGATTCCACGGACCTTCAGGAGGTTTAGACAACATAAGAACTTTAGTAGGCTTACAAGCAATGTCCTATAAATAATCTTACCAATTTAATGTATCGCTTGAGTAGAAGCACATAGATTCTCATTTCTATACAATCCTTTAACATCTGGGAACTATATATATATATATACTGCCCACAAGGTGGTTCCTTTACATGTATCAATAACTATACACTGGAATTCTATTATCACACTTATCACGTCGATGAGCACATATAGTTCTTAATTCATTTGTCTTATTTGCAGGAAAATAGGGAAATTATAATTTGGAACTTGGAGTTATTTGTCATAATGCTTAGCATATACATAGAGTTGAGAGCTGAACTACAGACATACAACGTATGAGATTTCTGTATAACATATAAACTCATATTTAGTTAACCGAGTGACCTCTAGGAGTCTTCTTGGTATTCAAATTTCTGAGCTTTAACTGATCATTGTCATAGCATGTGCTTATACTTACTTAGACATTAGGGACAATTGTACATGAGAGAATCTCTCCTCTAAATTTAGGAAATTCAAAAGATAACTCAACAAAAGCTGAATATATAGATGTATGACTTGAGTATATATAACTAAAAGAATTCAACTATATGTTATAACATGAAAATCATGTACATTAAGACTTCTTACCAGAAATTCTTATAATGACTTTTATGAAACTTTAAATAATTGACTGAGACATTAGCATGATTCTCAAAATATGATTTGTTGAAAACTTCTTATATTAGCATCGCACATTTCAACATAACACAGGGACTTGAATACATAACTTAAGGATATGAGACTTGGAGCTTTGTAACTTGGGAACTCTTGAGCAACTCTCTAAGTGTTGAATTATAGGCAAATAAGACTTATAGCTATAATTCAGACAATGCTGGATTGACATACACAAATATGCAATTATTTGAGGAGCTTAATAAAGCTTACATAATTATAAGTGGCTTAGAATCTCCTAGGATTACCCTTTTCATACTTGAAAAATAATTTCAACACATAGAATGGATAACTTAACATAATCGTTTGAAAAAATAACAAAAAACTTCTCTTTAACTTGTGTCACTATCTCAAAAAACATTCGATTCTAATAATTTCATAAGAAGTTAACACTTTACTGGCCATTCATCAACTTAATACATACTGAACAGAAATAACTTTACTTATAACTCTTTTACTAAACGTCTTTAGAACAGGGTTAATCTTTCTAGTTGTTTGCCTAACTTGTTCACAATTGTAACCCGTATCTCCTAATTTAACAACCTTTAGCTCTACTTGCCTTATTCATCTTAACTTCTTTTCCAAACAATATTCACTCTATACTCAAGTATTTACTCTCGTGTTCACTATTTCATCAATGCATATACGCACTTACCTCTTTACCTAATTAACAACTTTATTTGCTAAACCTCGTCTTGCTTATATTTCAATGTTGTTCAAAGGTTCTAGAAAGCAATTATGGGCAGAGAGAATATTACTCACATATTACCTTAAAAGGTCTAACATTTACTCTTATCTTCCCTTTTTATAATGTGACAAACAGATTAACAACTTAGCCACGTTTTCCTCGTTAACATCTATCAACTTAACTTATTCGTTACGCAGCGCTTGCTTAGGTTTCAGGAGGGGAAATATAAAATCTCCTTTTTACCTTAAGCACTTTAAAACATAAGCATATAGGAGGGAATAACCATATTACTAAAATATCATTTTAATAAGCTCGTTTACCCTCAATCGGCTTAGCGTCATCTTCTTAGCTTAAGTTCGATCACCCATCGTTGTCTTAGCATTTCTTACCAATTTCGCTTACTGACCAGATCTTAACATATATTAAATATCACATATACAATATACTACAAAGGACCAGCTCATGGGACCCACGTGAAGGGGGCTTCATACTCGATTTAAAACTATGTCAACAATCATATAAAAATTACGTCTTTCATTTCACATTTGTTCGCTTCAACCATTCTTAACGATTCAAGATTTATGCCAAGTACTTCCAACCCTTTGGATAGAATCATACACGCCTCAACATGATTTTAAAAACATAGTAATATTGAGCCTTTCAATGACTTAGTTTTGTGCTTGAAAAACAAGGAAAGGGACACCTTTACATACCTTGGCACGTCAACTCTAATTTAGCCGAAAACCTTCCTTTCAAGCTTACTCCTTAAGGCTCCTTCCAAGTACAATTTACAAACACAACAAGCAGCAACTTCACTTTACCAAAGTTCTGAAAAATTGGGCAGCAACATGCCACAAGAACACAAAAAGAAACAACAACACAATGCTACAACATTCTCCAAGTTATACCCTCATAAACTCAAAGAAATCAAAAAGGAAATTACTTACCCTTTCTTGGAAATGTTATTAGCTAAATTAGGTGTAGACTCCTACTCTTTCCTCTGCCTAGAACCAGCTAAAAAGGCAGCAACACCACAATCAATAAAAAGACAACAACAAGCCATGACTTTCTTTCAAGGTTCTCTTTCCAAAGCCCAAAAGAGACAAAAGTGAAGTTTCTTACCTGCGATATCTTTTCACCATGTTGTAGGGCTTTTAATTCTGTGAATTTTTTTTTTAAAAAAAGAGGTGAAATGGAGTAGAAATGAGCTTTTAAGCTCAAAATTACTTCATATAGGTGGGCTGGCCAAGGCCTTGGTGGTGCCCGCGTGCGGTGCCCATGCGACGTGCCCTTGAATACGCGCGCCCGCCTGCTGCCTGCCTTTCTCAGCGCCCACGCGCCTGGGCGCTTTCCCAGCCGACAGTGCTATCGTCAAACGAGCATAACTTTTTACTCCGAACTCTGATTGATGAGTTGTGTTTTTCACTGTAAACTAGACTCAAATATATTTTATTTGATAGGTTATAGGACTTAAAAATCATTATATATTTGGAGATATGTCTATTTAAAGTTGACCCTTACTTACAAACTTTACATACTCTTTGCTTTTCCCTTTATACATGTTTCCCTCCTCACCTATGGCCAATATACAACCCATAATTCCCTTAATACGACATATAACCATCAAATAATCATAAAAAAAATTTCAGGGTGTAACATATCCCTCAACCACCACCACCATTCCCTCAAAGGATGAAGAAGAAGGCGGAAGGTGGTAAGTTTCAAAAATTCCTCTCTATGCTTAAACAGTTATCGGTGAACATACCATTGATCGAGGCATTGGAGTAGATGCCTAGAAATTCCAAGTTTAAGAAGGACCTTGTGACCAAGAAGAGGTTTTTGAGCTATGAGCCAGTAGGTAACTTGCATCATTACAGTGCCATAACTTCACGCGTCCTAGATCAAAAGAAGTAGGATCCAAGTGCCTTCACCCTTTCGTGCATGATTGGTAATCTTAAGTTTACAAAGGCACTTTGTGATTTAGGCGCAAGCATCAACCTGATGCAATTAGCTATATTCAAACAGTTGGGATTGGGAGCCCCCACACCGACGTCAATGCGTCTATTGATGGCAGACCGTATAGTGAAAAAGGTAGTGGGGATCTTAGTTGATGTTCTTGTAAAGGTGGACCATTTCATCTTCCCATCGGACTTTGTAATCCTATATTGCAAGGTCGATTTTGAGGTCCCCATTATCTTGGGGCGACCATTCCTAGACACTGGGAGAGTCTTGATGGATATGGAAGCTGGCCAACTAAAGTTCAGGCTAAATAAAGAGGAGGTTACTTTTAACGGCTGCCGGTCAATGAAGCAGCCAATGAGCTCAAGGTTGTTGATGTTTTGTGATTTTACAACACTTTCAATGCTTAAAATTTGGAAAATAACATGGACTTAGGTGTGTTTATATGTATATGAGGTGTTTTTTTACTTTTTTTTAATGAAAAATAGGTATTGGAGTGAAAATGTGCAGAAAGTGCATAAAAGTTGTAGTACAGTGCAAAAAAGAGGCTAAGTACTGATCTTAGTACAAGCCATATTGAAACTCGTGGAAGAGCCAAGAAGATTGGTACAAGGCAAAGGCAAAGTGAAACTATCAGTATGAGCCGTACCATCCTAGTACGAGCCATAACTTGAGTCTTAGAATACTTTAGAGAAATTTGCATAGTTCAAGTCTCCTGATACGGGTAGCAGCTATGGAAGGTAACTTCTACCGACCTGTACCAGGAGCCTTGGAGAACTTCAAAGATTTTTGGGACATGGAAGCTCTCATGTTACGACAAGCTATTATGAGTCGTAGGAGCAAGGTACGAGGCATACCAAGACATTCGTAGTAATCTTTAGAAGATGACAGTATTTCCAATGTCAAACCACGACTTGATTAGACGACTCATGGGATCTTGTTACAAGTTGTACCAGAGGCCAACACTTAGCAAATCCTGCAGTGGCCAAGGGATGTATGAGACAAGGAACGACCCATACAATACTTTTACGAGATGAATGAGGAGTAGTATGAAGTGTCGGTGCCAGATTTGGATATTTCCATGTTAACTTAGGAAAAGGATTTTATTATTTGTATAAATACTTTTTAGGTTTCTTTTAGTTCAAAAGTCATAATAAGACGTTCAAAGGTCGATTATAATAAGTTTGTAATTAGTTTTTGACAATATTGGAGAGTAATTCTTGAGACCTTAACTTGGATTTTCTCAATTATTCTTGAATTTGTTCATAATCTTTTCTTGCAATATCCAAAGCAGGTTTTCTTCCAATCATCATTATAAGTATTTAATTATGTGTTTGTCTCTGAATACTAATCATAATCTTACAATCATGAGAGGCTAAAACCTCCACAACTAGGGTTGTGGAAACCATGGTGGATTAACAAACTAGGGTTATACAAAGTGATTTGAAACCAATGTTAAATGCTTGTATTGTATTCTCTTCATCTTTAACATGTCTTAACGAAGTGCAACGTTAGGAATTGCCAAAATTCTTTACTTGCTTGAACCTAGAGAAGTAGAGATTAGGAAAAGAGAATTACAACAAAGCGACGGTCACATGATAGTTAGTTTGAACAAGTTGATAGTGGTTAAAGTGAAATCTCTCATGAGACCTAGCCCGATGATTGAGTATAGTCATCCAATAGGGATGAACTAGTCGTTTGGATGAACCCTAGTTATCAGTTCTACAAGTAAGCATTGGGATAGATCACGAGTGTAAACTCAAAGTAGTTATGAACCCATGGGGAACACTTATCCTAGTTAATTGCATATCTTGATAAACAACAACTGATTTTCACTCTTGTTTTACTACTGTTTTTATATAAACCCTCCAATTTGGAGATAACATACCTAAAAGCTTAAATACCTAGATTAGTCTAGTTCTTACCATATTCCCTGTGGGTTCGACCCCAACCTTTGTTGGGTTCTTTATTGACAATGTCTACTTCATATTTTATCAGGAGTGTGAGTTTGAGCATTATCAAAAATTGGCGTCATTGCCGGGGAATACGACTAAGATTAGATTAATTTATTGTGTTTAAGTTTTGGTTGTTATTTCCTCATTTCCGTTTTCTTTTTCTTTTTGACACCCACAGGTGGTCTCTTGTTGAATTCCAAGTACTCGACGGAGTGGAAATCCCCTAATTCCTTTGGATCTTGAAATATAAAGAACACTGCGAAGAATGGAGAACCAAGAGCAAAGAGAGGCCCGTCTTGATGAAGAAGCTAGGAAAGCCGAGCTAGCTCGATAAGTAGCACTTTAGGAAGACAATGATGCTCAAGATGAAGTTGTAAATGCTGGTCACCATGGAAGGGAAACAGAGGCCAGAGATATTCCCCTCATTTCTTTTATGAGGATGACCTAGATATTGATGAAGTTGGGTCAATTGGAGCTATTGTACCACAACCTTTGCCTGCTGGGGCAAAGTTTTACATCGCTTGCACCATGATACAATTGGTGAATATGAAAGGGGTGTTTAGTGGCCATGCAATTGATGATGCCAACCTACACTTAATGAACTTCATTGGAATATAACAGGAGACAGGTTTCCTAGTGTCAATTAGGATGCAATAAAGCTGAGACTCTTTCCCTTATCACTTTCTGGAGAGGCCACTTTATGGTTATCGAAGTTTCCCAATGACTCCATTACCAACTGGAGGCAGCTCAAATAGGCTTTCCTTGAAAGGTTCTTCCCACCCTTCAGGATGCTACAACTTAAGGATAAGATCTGCAATTTTTGACAACTGAAAATGGAGGCACTTCATGAAACCTGGTTGAGATTTAAAAAGAAGTTGACAAGTGCCCAAACCAAAAAATTCCCGATGATAGTTTGTTGGAGATTTTTTATAGGCCGTTGAATAAAAGCACTAAAGCTATAGCGGATATTGTGGTGGGAGGAGAACTGATGAGTCACACGAGGGAACAAGCTGCCACTATTGTTGATAAAGTGACTAAAACTAATAGGCCTGGCACACCAGGGAAGCGGAAGAATCTTCTGGTACATATGTTGTTGGTATGACTGCAGACCAACGAAAGAAGGAGGAGGAGCGTGATCAATAATTTGCCCACATGCGTACATTATTAGACTTGATCACAAATCATATCATGGGCGCTGGGGCCAGAAAGTTTAATACAGTGGGAACTCAAGGACAAGAACTAGGGCCGGAGCATTCAGATTTCAAGGAGGAGGCAAACCTCTTGGACAACTAGGTGGCAGGTTTTCGGGCCAAGCCAAGGTTTCAAAAATCATGGTCGAAACTAATATTGGGAAAACTACAACCGTAATGGGTATAGAGATAGGATCTGAGGTCATGAGTGAGAGGGAAAATGGAGAAGGAATGATGCTTATTACAACAACCGAATAGGATTGTATGTGCGTCCTAATGCATGTGATGGGGAGACTGGAGAGTCAAAATTGGAGAGCATGATGGATGAGATGCTTAAGAAGGTGAGATCCACTAAGGAGTAGCTGAAAGACATTCATGGAGATATATTTGGCATGGGTTAGAGAGTTGAGACGCATTCCACAGCCATCAAGAAAATAGAGCAGTAGCTGGATCAACCGTAGGCATCCCTGAACCCTAGGAAAAAGGGAACACTGCCTAGAAACACAGTCCAAAATCCAAAGAATTATAGTCAATGTATGGTTGTGATGACTAGGAGTGCAAAGACCATAGTTGATCCCCTTCTACCAGATGTAATTGAAATGCAAAGGAAGAAAGAGATCGTGATTGATGATGATGATGAGGTTGCTGAGTAAGAGCATAAGGAAGAGGTTGAGTTGACTGAGGCTCCAATTGGTGAAAAGGAGTCTGAAGCTGAAAAGGGTAAGAAACAAGGGGCCACACAGATCTATAAGGCTATCCCACGACCACTGCCACTGTTTCCTCAAAGAATGAAGAAAAAGGAGAAATATGGTAAGTTTAAGAAATTTATTTCTATGCTTAAACAATTATCTGTAAACATACCATTGGTCGATGCATTAGAGTAGGTGCCTGGATATGCCAAACTTATGAAGAACCTTATTACTAAGAAAAGGTCCGTGAGCTATGAGCCAGTGGGTAACTTGCATCATTGCAGTGCCATAGCCTCACGGGTCCTTTCCAAGAAAAAGGATGATCGAGGTGCCTTCACCATTCGATATACTATTGGTGACGTTGAGTTCACGAAGGAACTTTGAAACTTTGGAGAAAGCATCAATCTGATGCCATTAGTTGTGTTCAAGTAGCTGGGCTTGGGAGTCCCCACACCGACAACTATACGGCTATTAATGGCCGGCCGTACTGTAACGAAGCCTGTGGGGATCCTATTTGATGTGCTTTTCAAGGTTGACAGATTTATATTCCCAGGGGATTTCGTGATCTTGGATTGCGAGGTTGACTTTAAGGTCCCCATCATTTTGGGGCGACCATTCCTTGCAACTGGGAGGGCTTTAGTAGATGTTGAGGCTAGCCAACTGAAATTCAAACTTAATAAAGAGGAGGTCACTTTCAACGTCTAGCGGTCATTAAAGCAGCCAAATGAATTTAGGATGGTCTCAGCAATTGAGGATGATTCTTAGTTTCTTGATGAAGTCTGAGTAGTAAAGAGACATGCGTTGTGCTGTGATGTTAAATCAGGCACTTCTTTGGAGGCAACCCATTAGGTGGTTTGGTGAATTCTGAGTAATTGACCACCTGCGTCATGCTGCGACATTAAACCAGGCGCTGCATGGGAGGCAACCCATGGAAGGTGATGTTTGAGTAGCCACATGTATGTCTCTTTCCCTTGTGCTTTTATATTCTATTCTTCGAGAACGAAGCATACTTTTCAAAAGGGGAGGGGTGTACTTGTATCTTTTTGGGATTTTTGATTCTTCTAGGGGCTTTTCTAGTCGTGTTTCTTTTTCCTCAGGCATGCTATCTCGTAGAATCGACATTTTTAGGATGCTTTGTTTAGTTAGAAAGTAGCTTAGGCTTCCTCAGTCAATAAAATGCACTAGTTTTGAAGTTTTGAAAAAATGACCCTGTTTAAAATTTTTTGGATGTTAGCTGTACTTGTTGATTGTAAAGCATGATTTTTGTGGATCTTTTTGTGTCATTTAGTGAATTAGCGTGAGTAGTTATAGTTAGCCATGTATGAACTAGATAGGTAAAATGAATGCAAAACATGTACCATGAGTGAGTGAGGATCAATACTTAGTTCAGTATTGCATAGAGGATCTAGAACTTGCCCGGTTAGTCTTTACATAGGGTATAGGATGGTTGGTTAGAAAAGGATCATAGCCATTTTTTTTAAAATAGCCCATTTTTGCTTAAATTGCCCTACCAAAATGATATGATTCAATTGATCCCAATTTTGAGCCTTAATGTTGACCCATTTTTCGTGATCACCTATTCACCTTGACCAATGTTTATAATGAACCTATTTGGCCCTGGTCCCTCCTTGGACATTGTGAACCTCAACTTTGGCAAAATGCCTATTAGGATGGTCATAGTAGGGGTGCATAAATTGTGTGTGGTGAAAAGAAAAGAAAGAAAAAGAGTCAAAGAATTGTGAGGTTTGGTGTGAAAAAGAAAAGAATAAACGATGAGATGAAAATGAAATATGCAAAGAAAGAAAAAAGAGCTGAAAAAAAGATGAAAATACACCACACTAACACATGCTAGAAAAGGGAGAGAAAAAAAGGGTGAAAAGGTGAAAAGGGTGAAATAAGTGAAAAGTGAAGCCAGAAGTATGTAGTGTCAAGGAGGCTTTTACTCACTAAATTCCATACTTAACATATCCATCCTATAGCCTACATTACAAGCCAAACAAAGTCCTATAATGATCCTAGCCTGACTGACCAAAAAGCCAAAGTAGAGAAAATAAGGGCAAGCCTATGGTATCTGATGTGCAGTATTTGGAACTTCTTTGTGAGAGTGATAGTCTTACTTGGTTTAGTCCCAAGTTTCATATTTTCATATATTTGTGAGTTGGGGACTTCATTTGCTGTGAGGGTATATGGTTTGTGTTTTATTCTTCCGGTTTTCTGTGTGAAAGCATTGGTAATAACTTAATTTTCTACTAATAACTAGATGACATATCTTGATCCTTGTTTATCAAGGTTTGTGGTCACTTAATGTGCATAGCTGATTTGGTTTACCTGGGGAAGGGTCAAAAGTTGTTTATGTTCACAGTGCAAGTTTTGATTATTGTTGGCTGTAGTATCCTAGGTTTAATTTCTAGTTAAGAATCATTTTTTATTTTTTGTTTTCTTTGCCTAAGGACATGCAAAAGTCTTAAGTTGAGGATGTTGATGTGCTGTGAGTTTACAACACTTTCGACACTTAAAACTAGGAAAATAGCATGGACCTAGGTGTATTTATATGGATATGAGGTGTTTTTACTTTGTTTTCAGAGAAAATAGGTGTTGGAGTGAAAATGTGCAGAAGGTGCATAAAAGTTGTAGAAAAGTGCAGAAAAGAGGCCAACTACAGATCTCAGTATGAGCCATACCAAGATTGTACGAGCCGTACTAAGACTCATGGAAAATCCCAAAAGATTGGTACAAGGCAAAGGCAAAGTACAACTTTCAATATGAGCCATACCATCCGGGTACGAGCCGTAACTTGAGTCGTAGAATACTCCAAACAAATTTTCACAATTGAAGTCTCCTTGTAGCA
>JACEIK010001977.1:206678-232612 GCA_018107945.1 Datura stramonium
TTATTTATAGGGGAAAACTAACTTGGTCCCAAAGTTACAAACCCTAACTTTCCTTCTAAGAAATAGACATTCACCATAAATAGAAAATATATTTATAACATACCTCAAGAATGGAAATAAGTTGTAGCTCATTTCTTTGAGACACTCTCCCTTCTTGCTAACATTTATCACAAGCTTTTGCAAAGTCATGAGCATCTTGATGAATGGTAGGCCAATAATACCCACACTGTAGTATCTCTTATATTGTGCAAATGACGATGTGATGTCCTCCCGTGGGGGATGAATGGCATGCCTCAAGAATGTAAATCATATCATTTTCAGTAACACACCTTCTTATGACTTTATCCACACAAACTCTAAATAAATATGTCCTTATCCCAATAAAATGTCACAACCCAAATGGAGGCCGGAATAGCAACATGGGACAAGGAGCTTCGAGAGACCCCAAGTCGACCCATGGCATAAGCATACATCTAACTCAATCAAAGAAACTGGATAATCAACAATATAATCGTAGTGGAAGTATAACTTAAACATAACATCATAATACACAATCTAAAGCTAAATACAACCATATGTCTAAAAAGCCTCTAACATGACGAGTTGATGGCACAAGACCCCAACTAACTCAACAAAACTAAAACTGAAATACATATAGAAAATCTAAATTGTCTAGTCCTTGGGAGATGAGTACTTTCCAACAACGTATGACGCGATCACAGAAGACTGACTATGAGTGGAGCTGAACCTGAGAGTCAGGTCCTATATCATGAAACGATACAACATAGAGTATGCGGTAATATGTGGAATGTACTGAGTATGCAAGGTAAGTAAAATCACTAAAATAAGTAAAATCATTTAAAGACAATGCATAATGTAAAACATGAACATTAAGAATTTTAGAGTAGGTATTGCATGCATTCTTTCTGAAATCATTATCCCATCATAACATAACATAACATAACATAACTTCATATCTGAAACGATTGACTCAAAGCTGAAATATGATACTTATGAGTAAGACTAAACATTGAGTCAAACCTTCTTTAGAACATATATAGATATAGAAATCTCATGAATGATAATCATGCATAACTGAAATCATGAGGGACAATGGAAGACTCATCTTTTAACGACATATCATGATAGAGCTTACGTGGTCGCAACTATCACACTCAAGTAGGTAGAGTCGTCCAAAGACTTTCTAGGGCTAGGGACGATACCATGATATCGATATCAAACTCACGGGATAATAAGGCCGGGGATAGCTCACAAGGGAGGTCCCGAAGTAATATATAGAAGTATAAACTTATGTTGGCACGTAGTTCTGAGGCACAGGGTGATAGACCCTTATCCTGCTCGGTGCTAGACACTCTCCCAAAAATATACATATGCTCTACATCGTTATTCAACGAAGCTCAACATCGTCTATTGACGAAGCTCAATCATCAAATACATCTCAAATGTGAAATCAGGCATATGAGAAGCTTTAACTCAAACCATACCACAAGCTGAAAGATAATTAGGAGTTTTCGCTCCAAAACCATGTGGTAAGCTTAATTCGAGAAATCATCAATCATACTTTGAACATGTGGGCATTGCCCAAAGCTTTATCAGAATTGAAAATACTCAATTCTTATCGAAAACATTATTATAAACATGGGTAGCTTGAATACATGTTTTTCATCATAATATCTCATTATCATCATACATTCATCACAAATCTCGTCTTTCATGAACTTCTCATCAATAGGCTTTTAATTTATAAAACTAGAAACATGATTTTTAATTAAAAACATTATAAAACTTTCCCATGCTTCATAATTCCGTAGTAGAAACATAATCAAATCATACCTACATAGAGAATTAGTAAATTCATTCATTTGGGTTAAAACCCCATAGATTAGTCATAGAACATTCATAATTTATAGAGGGATTGGGCATGAGTGTGAAAAAAATCACCCATTCATAACCCTACATACCTGTTGGTAGCTGATTCTTACACTTCTTTAGGTGCCCAATAAGAAATTGAAGGGAACTTGAAGAACACTAGCTTAATCACCCTCTCTAACCTTTCTACCTTGCATGGATGAATGAATAAGGCATAAAATGAACTTAACCTCTTTAAAAGTTATCATTCATAACTCAAAACGACGTAGTTTAGGTCTTAGGAACTTAGGAATTACGGAAAAGCCCTTACTAAATTCACAAAAAATAACTGCCATGAGTCCCAACGAGGGACCGAATGACTCGTCCCCTCTTGCCACGACTTGTGGCATGGTCTGTGAAGTACACTGCTCAACGGGTCTCCTGGGCTCATAGCGGGAGACTTGATGATTTGTTGCTTGGTGACTACGACTCGTGGCCAACATCCGTGAAATGCACTACCTTAGCTTCAAAAAAATCATTCCCTGCTTGTCCATGACTATTCTCACAAATTGTGGGGACTGACCACGATCGGTTGGGTCCTTCTGTCAAGTACACAACCTCTCTTCTTCTCTTTTCTTACTCACCCACCCCACAACTGACCTAAAGACTCGTGAGGCGTGACTATGAGTCGTGGTCATGCCCGTGGGGGTCTTAATTCTCATGTTTCAAATTCATTCCCTAGGCCTCCCCATAATTCACATCACGACTTGTGGCCTCCTCTTACGGGTCTCCTCACGACTCATTCTGTGACTGGTGCCAGATTTCAACTTTTTCTCCATTTCAACTCTCGTCTGATCTTTGGGCTTCTGGGGTATTACAATATCTCCCCCTTGGGAACATTCATCCTCTAATGTTGGAAAACATACTGAAATGTAGAGAAATGCATTTATCATATTCATATACTGATCATTTAAGCCAAAAACAGACGGAATGACAATCTCAAATTCAAATTACATAGCTAAACTGAATTCACGAATCATACATACATAAAAGAAACTTGGGCACATGAACTGAACATGAAAACTAGATAGAGTTTTAGGTCAAAACTGATACCTCAAGTTGAAACTGAGCTAGTAGAGAATAAATGTGGATATTTGGCCATAATATCCACTTTGGCTTCCCACGTAGCTCCCTCAACATGCTAATTTTTTCATAACACTTTAACTTAAACTACTTTTTTTTCCTTAGCCTTTGAACCTGACGATCAAATATTTCTACCAGAACCTCCTCATAACTGAGGTTGTCTTTCACACCAACACTGTCCACTGGGAAAAATAAAGCTGGATCACCCAAACACTTCTTCAAGAATGATACATGGAATACATGATGCACAAAAGCTAATTTTGAGGGAAACTCCAACTCATAAGCCACCTTGCCAACACGCCACACTATCCGTTATGGGCCGACATAGCGGGGACTAAGTTTCCCCTTCTTTCCGAAACTCATCACTCCATTCATGGGAGACACCTTCATAAATACCCAATCATCAACCTCAAATTCTAATTCTCTCCTCCTCACATCGGCGTAGGACTTTTGGCGACTCTGGGCAGTTTTCAACCAGTCCCTCATCAAATGAACCTTCTCTATAGACTCATGAACCGAATCTGGTCCTATCATCACCGCTTCGCCATCCTCAAACCATCCAATAGGCAACCTACACCTCTGCCCATAAAGAGTCTCGAGCGGTGCCATCTGGATACTGAAATGACAGTTGTTATTGTATGCAAACTCGATAAGAGGCAAATGCTCATCTCAACTACCTTTAAAGTCAATCACGCATGCTCTCATCATGTCCTCGAGGGTTGAATTGTTCGCTCTGCTTGACAATCCATTTGCAGGTGAAATGTTGTGCTGAGCTTAACTTGTGTACAAATCCCTTTCTAAAACGACCTCCAAAATTGAGAGGTAAATTGAGTACCCCTATCTGAAATGATGGATAAGGGCACTCCATGCAATTGAACTAGCTCCCAGATATATATCTTGTCATAATCTTCTGCTGAATCTGTGGTTTTGATTGGTAGAAAATGAGCAACCTTGATCAACCTGTCTACCACAACCCAAATGGAGTCATATTGTTGACAAGTGCGAGGAAAACCTGTGATGAAGTCCATATTAATTTCTTCCCACTACCCAGTAGAAATGCTGATATCCTGAAGCACACCTCTCGATCTCTGATGCTCAACCTTTACTTACTGATAGTTTAGACACTTTGCTACAAACTTCGCGATGTCCTTTTTCATACTATTCCACCAATAGACTTCCCGTAAGTCATGGTACATCTTGGTGGCACATGGATCGATAGAATACCTGGTTCCATGAGCCTCGTGCAACATCCAACTCCTCAAATCATCAAGATATAGAATGCATAGGCGACCCTAGTACTGAAGAACACCATCTCCCCTTTTGGAGAAAACCTCTACCTTCTGATTCTGAACGACTTTCTTTAACTTAACCAAAATCGGGTCCTCATCTTGTCTAGATTTCACATCAGTCACCAAGGATGATTCTGACCTATTCTGAATAACAAAACCACCATCGGTTGAGTTATAATTCCCAAAACACACAAAAACTAGATTCGGGACTTAAATCAGAAAATCTGGAAAATCTACAGAAATTCTACAAGACGACTCACCTAATGGGTCGTTAAGTGACTTGACGACTCATTAGGTAAGCCGTGAGAAGGTGGTTTGATATTTTGTATAAAGGAGACAGTTTTCCCAATGAGAGACTTTAGGAGTTGTGGTCAGGTATGACAACTCATTAAGTCACTCATGGTCAGGCCGGAACCTAGAAGTTAAGAAGTTGGCAGAGTACTTAACGGGTGGTGACAACGAGTTGTGGTCACCTACAATGACTCATTATGTTCCTCGTTACCATTCCTTGTGAGCTGTTAGGTAGTGTACCTAACGAGTGCCACCAAGAGTTGTCATTAGTGGAAACGACTCGTAAGTGACTCATTACCAAGTATGGTATTGGATCTTCAAAAATGAGGCAGTGTGGTCCACGAATGGTGACCATGATTCGTGGTCAGTAACCACGACTCGTTAGGTCCCTCGTGGTGACCTAAATAGAAACTTGGGCAGTAAATCCAACGGGTGTGACCACGAGCCATGGTCAATCACCACGACCCGTTAGGTCACCTATTAGGGTCACCAGGCAGTTTTTCCCATTGATTTTCTAAGGGATATTTAGTAATTTCCTATTCTCCTAGACTCTAAATTACGTCATTTTGGGATTATTTTGAAGGGATTTAGAGGGGTTAAATGTTTTTCCCTCATTCCCACTTAGACTTTCGGAAATATTTGCATAAGTTTTCTCTCAAGAGCTCTTAAGCAAGGTCTAGGGTTCCTCATCAGTTTTAGCCTTTCAAGTTTCTTTCTCTGGGGAAAATTTAGCCAGGTATGTGCGAATTCAACAAGGGAATTGTTCTTCCCTTGTGTCCCCAAAAATCTTTCCATAATCTCCCTATCAGTTTATAGCCCTGAGGTTTTCAATTATGAAAAAATTTTGTGTTATTTTTCATGAATTTTGCATGGAATAATATCCATGTTGATTTTTCATATTATTTTCATCAGTTCCTAACTAAATTGTTGATATTCTTGCCAAAGTGAATCTAAGCCCTAAATTTTCGAGTAATGATCATTGCGTATTAAATTTCATCTAGCGAATGAAGAATGTATTGGACTAAATTTCCTTGTAATTCTTATTATGTAGAGGATGAGAAAATATCCCATTGATAAGAAACATTTTTTCCTTGTCGGATGATATTTCTTTAAATTCTTGTGATTTTTCCATAATATGGAATTTCCGTGCTGTTGGAATGAGTTGAGTTCTCTACTAGCTGTTTAGTAACTCAATCCAGTTAGAACGTAGAATCTCTTCAGTACTATACATAAATTTTCAACTGATCAGTTTGACTTCAGTCCTTTCCCATGGTGTCAGTAGTGCCTCCCAATTATCAGAATTAGACTCAGAATCTAGTTTATTAGTCCATTAGGCGGTCATGACATTTCAGATATATAGCTCTGACCAGCCCCAGGACCCTAATATAGTTTATAGTTTGTTCTTATATGGTTACGATTCTTTCAGATAAGCAACTCTTACCATTCTAGAACCCAGTTTCAGAATCTGGTCCAATAAGACTCTCGGGGTACTTTCAGTTATGTGTCCCTAACTAGTCTTGGGCCCAAGTTTCAAGCTATCAGCCTACGTTCAGTATAGGTTTCCAGTGGGAGTAGGACTTAGCACCGAGCTGGCCGAGGTTCCACCGCACCCAGGTTCCCAAAACTACATTGCCAGCATAGGTTACAGTATTATTTTGCCTGATTGGCCCCAGACTTTGGTGATCACCAAGTTAATGCCTTTATACCCTATCAAGGTATATTGGATCCTACCGGTGGGTGTATACATCGGACTCCACGTCTAGCTCATGTGGTTATATGTCGATTATAGACTCTCCCACTAGTCAGTCCAGTCCAGTCTAGAGTAAACAACTCAGTTCAGTTCTAGTTCTACCAGGTTAGCTTAGTTCAGTACAGTATCTCAGACTTAGAGTTTTCAGACTTAGGGCATATCTTTGACCATCATCCAGGGTCAACTTGACCATTTCAGTTTACATCAGTAGTTTAGTTCAGCTCATTTGTTGGTCCTTGCATATCATTTCAGTTCAGACTTTATATTTCAGTTATTCTTTCTCCCCACTTACTCTGTACATTCAAAGTACTGGCGCATACTTTTATGTTGTATCATTTCATGATACAGCTGCAGGTTCCCAGACTCAGCAGCGTTAGCCGCCACGATTCAGATCCTCCTTAGCCGCAGTTAAAGTGTGACTCCTCATTATTCGAGGGCCTTATTTAATTTTTGTATAGTTAGCTTAAAGTTTTTTGTAGACATAGAGTTAGGTGAGGGCTTGTCCAGTAACTCGTTAGATAGAAAGGCTTCCAAACTACAAATGTTTAGTTTTCATGTTTTAAATTTTATCTTAATTTTCATAAAATGCCCCTATGCTATTACTTCAAATTTTTGCTGTGCATGTTTTACTCAGAATACCAGTGTATGACAGTGACTTGGGGTCGCTTGTGACTTCAAGTATCATGTTACTTCTAGGGTGTAGGCTAGGGGCGTGAAAAACTTGGTATCAGAGTACTAGGTTTAGAGTATCCTGGGAAAAGTCTAAAAGCCGCATCAAGTAGAGTTCTTTTCATGGGTGTGAAGCGTGCCACACTTATGACGAGGAGGCTACGAGATGTTATTAGGAAATATCTCTTTTGTTCATACTCCTTATCGTGCGTTAAAGTTCAATCCTAGAAATGCCCTTCTAACTCGTACTCTGTTTCATTTTAGTGAACCATGTCTCCTAGACACGAAAATAGAAAAAGGGACAGTAACGTCAACAGACCTACCCCACCAGCCTCAACAGCTCTTGAAGATGACTCAATATCTATCGCCGAATTTCGGGCAGCCATTCAATTGCTGGCTCAAACAGTCACCAACCAGGTGAACCAATAGGTGGTTCTAGTAGCCACGTATAGGATTGCAGCAGCTGCGAGGGTGCGGGACTTCACTCTTATGAACCCTCCATCATTTTAGGGATCCAAAGTAGGGGAGGATCCCCAGGAGTTCGTGGATGAGGTTAGGAAGATCACCCGCATTATAGGTGTTAGCTCTTCTGAAAGTGATGACCTAGATGTCTACCAGTTAAAAGGGGAAGCTCAATCTGGCATGACCAGTGGAAAGAGGGGTGGTCAGCGGGAGCAGGACCAATGTAATGGGTGGAATTCCACACAACTTTCTTGGACAGGTTTTTCCCTCGGGAGCTGAGGGAGGCAAAGATGGCGAAGTTTATGGATTTGAGACAGGGAAACAGATTGTGGAGGAGTATGCTCTAGAGTTTACTAGGTTGTCTAAGTATGTTATAGAGTGGTAGTTGAACCAAGGGCACATATATTGAAATTCGTGAACAAGTTGTCGAATTTGGTCCTCAAGGAGTGTAGGACGGTGATGTTGATTAAGGATATGGACCTCTGCAGCTTGATTGTCTATGCCTAGTAGATTAAGGCTGAAAAATTGAAGGATATAGAGCGTAAGAACAAATGGGCAAGGAAAGGTCAATCAGATTTCAGCCATCAAAGGCATAGCGGTAGTAGCCGCCCACAGCAGCAACAACAGAGAGCACCAACACCCAGTTCAGCCAGTGTCCCAACCTTTTAGTCCCGCCAAGATCGGAGGGGTGGGTCATCTGGCACCCAGTCTCAGACTCACAGTACTGGGAAAAGGTATCCATCTTGTCCCAAATGTGGTAGGAACCACCCGGAAGAGTGCCTTTAGGGACGAGAGGGCTATTTTGGTCACAGTTAAGAACAAGTACCCTCTATCCAGAATTGACGATCTATTTAACCAACTTCATGGAGCCAGTTGTTTCTCTAAGATCGATCTTAGGTCAGGGGTACAATCAACTAAGGGTCAGAGAGTGTGACATACTGAAAACAACATTCAAAACTCAGTATGGTCATTACTAGTTTATTGTGATGTCCTTCGGGTTAACAAACGCCCCAACAGCCTTCATGGATTTAATGAAAAGAGTCTTCAAGCAATATCTGAATATGTTCATCATTGTATTTATCGACAACATTCTAGTATACTCCATAAATGAGAAAGAGCATGCCAACCACCTAAGATTAGCATTACAGACACCCAGGGACCGCCAGTTATTTGCCAAGTTCAGCAAGTGCGAATTCTTGTTAAAGTCCGTGACTTTCTTAGATCATGTGGTCTTAGGTGAAGGAATACAAGTAGACCCTCACAAGATAGCAGCAGTGAAGGATTGGCCAAGACCTACCTCTCCTACTGAAATCAGGAGTTTCCTCGGCTTAGCTGGGTATTACCAATAATTTGTGGAAGGCTTCTCCTCTATAACATCTCCTCTGACTAAGTTGACTCAGAAGAAGGTGAAATTTTAGTGGCCAGATAAGTGTGAGAGGAGTTTCTAGGAGTTGAAGACTCGACTCACTACTGCTCCAGTTTTGACACTATCAGAGGGAACAGATGGATTGATTGTTTATTGTTATTCTTCCAGAATTGGACTCAAATGCGTTTTGATGGAGAGGGGCAAAGTGATAGCCTACGCCTCTAGACAGCTCAAGGTTCATGAGAAGAACTATCCAACTCATGACTTGGAGTTGGCAACGGTGGTGTTTGCACTAAAAATATGGAGGCATTACTTATATGGAGCTCTCGTAGATGTACTCATAGATCATAAGAATCTTCAATACATGCTGAGTTAGAAGGACCTTAATCTGCGTCAGAGAAGGTGGTTGGAGTTGCTAAAAGACTATGAAATGAGTGTGTTGTATCACCCGAGCAAAGCCAATGTGGTGGCTGACCCCCTTAGCATATGGTCTATGGGGAGTGTGGCTCATATTGCAGAAGGCAAAAAGGAGTTATCGAGGGATGTTCATAGACTAGCCCGATTAGGGGTGCAACTAGTGGATTCAGCCAAAGGTGGTGTGGTAATGAAAAGTGGGTCGGATTCATCTTTGGTAGTTGAAGTCAATTCCAGACAGGATGAAGATCCAGTGCTACTTAAAATTAAAGAAGAAGTTCTCAGAAAGGAGGTTGAGGCTTTCTCCAAAGAGGGAGATGGTGTGCTCCGTTACCAGGGAAGATTGTGTGTACCGGATTTTGGTGAGTTGAAACAATAGATACTGGCTGAGGCACATAGCTCGAGATACTCCATTCACCCTAGTGCTTACTAAAATGTACCGCGATCTGCGGGATATTTACTGGTGGAATGGCATGAAGAGAGACATTGCTGAATTCATAGCCAAGTGCCCAAACCAGCAAGTCAAGGTGGAGAATCAAATACCAGCAGGCATGACTCAAGATATCAGTATACCCACATGGAAGTGGGAGGAAGTAAATATGGATTTCATTACAGGTCTACCTCGGACTCGCGGGCAGCATGACTCAATTTGGGTAGTAGTAGATCGAATGAGTAATTCAGCTCATTTTCTCCTAATTAAAACCACAAACTCAGCTAAGAACTATGCCAAACTTTACATTCAAGAGTTAGTTAGACTCCATGGGGTGCCTTTGGCTATCATTTCAGACAGGGGAATGCAGTTCGCCTCACACTTCTGGAAGTCCTTTCAGAAGGGACTAGGCACTCAAGTCAAGCTCAACACCTCTTTTCACTGGCAGACCGATGGGCAAGCCGAGCGAACCATTCATACCCTAGAAGATATGCTAAGAGCGTATGCGATCGATTTTAAGGGTAATTGGGATGACCATTTGCCTCTCATCGAGTTTGCATACAATAACAACTACCACTCCAGCATTCAAATGGCCCTATTTGAAGTATTATATGGGAGAAGGTGTAGACCTCCTATAGGGTGGTTCAAGGTTGGTGAAACTACCTTGATAGGGAGAAATTCAGTTCACGAAGCAATACAAAAAGTTCAGCTCATCCGAGAAAGGTTGAAAACAGCTCAGAGCCATCAGAAATCTTATGTCGATGTAAAGAGAAGAGAGTTGTAGTTTGCAATTGATGACTAGGTATACATAAAACTTTCGCCCATGAAAGGGGTGATGAGGTTTGGAAAGAAGGGAAAGCTTAGTCCGAGGTATGTGGGACCTTATAGAATTTTGAGGTGTATCAACAATGTAGCCAATGAGCTAGAATTACCTTTAGAACTAACAGTTGTACACCTAGTTTTCCATGTGTCACTTTTGAAGAAGTGCATCAGAGATCCAACCTCAGTTGTGCTATTGGACAACGTGGGAATAAAGGATAGTCTTTCATATTAGGAGGTACCAAGTCTAGATCCTTGACCGTCAGTAGGTAGAGAAAGCTACGTGGGAGGCCAAAGAAGATATGATGGCCAAATACCCGTACTTGTTCTCTACCGAATCTATTGTAGCTTGAAATGTTAGTTTTGCCTTAGGGCCTGATCTAGTTATTGAATTCAATTCATGTGTATAAGCTTCTTTCCCGACTTTGGATGCATGTATGAAAAGTAAATTCAGTTCAGTTATGTATTTTGAAACGGAGGTAGTCATTCCGACAATTTTTGAGTTAAATGAGCAGTATTTGGAAATTTTGATTGTTATTCTCTGCTTTCCTTTGCGTTTTCTAACATTCGAGGATGAATGTTTTCAATGGGGAGATATTGTAATGCCCCTAAAACTCAAATACTAGATCCAGGACTTAAATTAGAAAATCTAGAAAATCAGTAGAAATGCTACAGGACGACTCACGTAACAGGTCGTTAAGTGACCTAACGACTCGTTAGGTCAGCCGTGAGAAGGAGGTTTGAGACTTTGTATAATTGAGACAGTGTTCTCAACAGGCAACCTCATGAGTCGTGGTCAGGTTCCATGACTCGTTAAGTCACTCATGGTCAGGCCGGAACCTAGAAATTAAGAAGTTGGCAGTGTACTTGACGGGTGGTGACCACGAGTCATAGTCACCTGCAATGACTCGATATGTTCCCCATTACCAGTCCTTCTGAGTTGTTAGGCAGTGTACCTAACGAGTGCCACCATGAGTTGTCATCAGTTGAAACAACTCGTTAAGTGACTCGATACCAAGTATGGTATTGGATCTTCAGAAATGACGTAGTGTGGTCCACGACTGGTGACCACGAGTCATGGTCAGTGAACATGACTCATTAGGTCCCTCGTGGTGACCTACATAGAAACCTGGGTAGTAAACCCAACGGGTGTGACCACGAGTCGTGGTCAATCACCACGACCCGTTAGGGTCACCTGGCTGTTTTTCTCAGCGATTTTCTAAGGGCTATTTAGTAATTTCCTATTCTCCTAGACTCTAAAATACGTCATTTTGAGATTTTTGAAGGGATTTAGACTGGTTAAACGGTTTCCCCCTCATTCCCACTCAGACTATTAGATAGATTTGCGTAAATTTTCTCTCAAGAGCTCTCAAGAAAGGTGTAGGGTTCCTCACCAGTTGTAGCATTTCGAGTTTCTTTCTTCGAGGAAAAATTAGCCAGGTATGTGGGAATTCAACAAGGGAAATTTTCTTCCCTTGTGTCCCCCAAAATCTTTCCATAATCTCCCTATCAGTTTATAGCCCTGAGGTTTTCGATTACGAATAAATTTTGTGTTATTTTTTGTGAATTTTTCCTGGAATAATATCCATAATGATTGTTCATATTATTTTAATCAATTCCTAACTAAATTGTTGTTTATTCTAGCCAAAGTGAACCTAAGCCCTAAATTTTCGAGTAATGATCATTGGGTATTTAATTTTATCTCGCAAATGAAGTATGTTTTGGAATGAATTTCCTTGTAATTCTTATTATATAGAGGATGAGCAAATATCCCATTGATAAGAAAGATTTTTGCCTTGTCAGATGATATTTCTTTAAATTGTTGAGATTTTTCCGTAATATGGAATTCCCGTGTTGTTGGAATGAGTTGAGTTCTCTACTAGCTATTTAGTAACTCAATCCAGTTAGAACGTAGAATCTCTTCAGAACTACACATAAATTGTCAACTGATCAGTTTGACTTCATTCCTTTCCTGAGATGTCAGTGCTGCCTCCCAATTATCATAATTAGACTCAAAATCTATTTTATTGGTCCATTAGGTGGTCATGACATTTTAGATATATAGCTCTGACCAGCCCCAGGACCTCAGTACAGTTTACAGTTTGTTCTTAGACGGTTAAGATGCTTCCAGATAAGCAGCTCTTACCAGTCTAGAACCCAGTTTCAGAATCTGGTCCAATAAGACTCTCAGGGTACTTTCAGTTATATGTCCCTGACTTGTCTTTGGCCCCAGTTTCGAGCTATCAGCTTAGTAGTTCAATATAGGTTTCTAGTGGGAGTAGGACTTAGCACCGAGAGGGTTGGGGTTCCAGCGCACCCAGGTTGCCAGAACTACATTGCCAACGTAGGTTACAGTATTATTTGGCCTGATTGGTCCCAGAATTTTGTGATCACCCAGTTCATGCCTTTATACCCTGGCAAGGTATATTGGGTCCTATTGGTGGGGTGTATATATCGGACTCCACGTCTAGCTCACGTGGTTATAGACTCTCTCACTAGTCAGTCCAGTCCAGTATAGAGTAAACAGCTCAGTTCAGTTCCAATTCTACCAGTTTAGCTCAGTTCAGTATAGTATCTCAGACTCAGAATTTTCAGACTTAGGGCATGTCTTTGACCATCAGCCAGGGTCAACTTGACCATTTCAGTTTACATCAGTAGTTCAGTTCATCTTATTTGTTGGTCATTGCATGTACTTTATGTTCAGACTTTGTATTTTAGTTATACTTTCTCCCCACTTACTCAGTACATTCAAAGTACTGACGCATACTTTTATGTTGTATCATTTCATGATACAACTGCAGGTTCCCAGACTCAGCAGCATTAGCCGCCACGATTCAGATCTTTCTCCGCCGTAGTTAAAGTGTGAGTCCTTATCACTCGAGGGCCTTGTTTCATTTTCTTGCAATTAGCTTACAATTTTTATTTAGACCTATAGTTAGTTGGGGGCTTGTCCCAGTAACTTATCAGATAGAAAGGCTTCCAGACTATGGATGTTTAGTTTTCATGTTTTATGTTTTATCTTAATTATCATAAAATGCCTCTATGTTATTCTTCAAATTTCCATTTTGCATGTTTTACTCAGAATACCAGTGTATGACAGACCAGGGGTTTACTTGGGGTCGCTTGTGACTTCAAGTACCGTGTTAGGTCTAGGGTGTAGACTTGGGGCGTGACATGAGTCAACCAACCTAACTCTGAACCTTGCAAGTCGATACACATCCTTCACCAACTCCTTTTCCCCTCATCCACATGGGACACACTCTCCATATAGAACCTACTAAGTGCATTCGATACTACGTTGGCCTTACCCGGATGGTAAAGGACATCATATCATAGTCCTTGAGTAGCTCCAACAACCTCTTTTGCAGAAGATTGAGATCCTTTTGCGTGCACACATATTGTAAGTTCTTATGGTCCGTAAATACATCCACGTGGACTCCATACAAATAATGTATCCATATCTTCAAGGAGAATACCACTGCATCCAATTCAACATCATGAGTGGGGTAATTCTTCTCGTGGACCTTTAGCTCTCTAGAGGCATATGCTATAACCTTCCCGTGTTGCATCAACACACGCCCAAGTCCGATCCTTCAAGCATCACAATACACCACGAGCCCATCAGTACCCTCCGGTAGAGTTAACACCGGTGCGGAAGTAAGTCGAGTCTTCAACTCTTGGAAGCTATTCTCACAAGCCTCTGACCATTGGAATTTCACCTTCTTTTGGGTCAATCTAATCAAATGTGCTCAATCAATGAGAAACCTTCCACGAACCTTCGATAGTATCCAGCTAAACCCAAGAAGCTCTGAATATCTGAAGGATTCACCGGTCTAGGCCAATTGTTCACCACCTCTATTTTCTAAGAGTCCACCCTTATGCCCTCGCTTGATACCATATGGCCCAAAAATGCTACGGAGTTCAACCAGTACTCGCACTTGCTGAATTTTGCATATAATTGGTGCTCCTTGAGAGTCTTTAGCACCACCCTCAAATAAGCGGCATGCTCCTCTTCTCTAGGAGAGTATATCAAGATGTCATCAATAAACACAATCACGAACATATCCAAGTATGGGTTGAGCACCCTTTTCTTCAAGTCTGTAAAAGCTGTAGGAGCATTCGTTAGTCCAAAAGACATAACTACAAACTCATAATAGCCATATCGCATCCTGAAGGTCGTCTTCGGGATGTCACACTCCCGAACTCTGAGTTGATGGTACCCGGATCTAAGATCTATATTTGAGAAACACTTGGCACCCTGAAGCTGGTCGAATAAATCATCAATCTTGGGTAGAGGATACATGTTCTTGATGGGGACTTTGTTCAATTGCCGATAATCAATGCACATTTGAAGAGAACCATCCTTCTTTTGGAATAACAGAACTGGTGCACCCCATGGGGACTTGCCCGGTCTAATTAAACCCTTATCTAACAAGTTTTTCAACTGCTCTTTCAACTTCCTTAGCTCGGTTGGAGCCATTCTGTAGGGATGAATAGATATAGGTTATGCATCGGGGAGAAGGTCAATACCAAAATCAATCTCCTGCTTGGGAGGCATTCCCGATAAATCATCTGGAAAGACCTCTGGATACTCACATACTAATGGAACTGATTGGATAATCGGGGTCTCGGACTCAACATCCTTAACCCTAACTAGATGGTACACATAACCTTTAGAAATCATCTTTCTGTCCTTAAGGTAGGAAATGAAACGACCTATAGGCACAACTGAACTACCCTTCCACTCTAAGACTGGCTCACCCGGAAATCTAAACTCTACTGCCCGGATTCTACAATTAACTGAGGAATAACATGCAAATAGCTAATCTATGATGAGGATAACATCAAAATTGGTCATGGCTAACTCTATCAAATCTACTGAGGTGACTTTCTGAAGGACTGAGACCGGCCAACCTCTATACACCCATCTAGCTATAACTGAGTCACCTACTAGAGTAGAAATTGAGAAGGATTCTGACAAGACTTTGGGACTAACCCTAAAGCTACTGGCTACATAAGGTGTCACAAAAGACAAGGTCGCCCCTGGATCTATCAATGAATAAACATCAAGATGGAAAACTCACTACATACCAGTGACTACATTCGGGGAGACCTCTTGCTCCTGGTGGGATGCTAAGGCATAGAATCTGTTCTGGCACTGACCGCCAGCTGTGCTAGTAGATGCCCCCTGATGTGTTGAGCATATGGGTGGGGCTGCAGAACTACAAGCTGGGCCTTGGCCCCCATCATAATCCTACCTCACTACTAGGCAATCTCTAAGAAAGTTTCTGGGCTTCCCACACCCGAAACAAGCACCTATACCTGCTAAAAACTTACCCGTGTGACCCCGGCCACACCTACGGCAAGCTGGAATGCTAGAATTTGCGGGTCTGCTGCTCTAACCCCTAAAGCCTAATGTTCGCCCTCTCTGATCATGCCTAGGCCTGGATGGAACACTCAATGCTGAAGATGTTGGGGCTAATGATCTCTGGTGGATCTGCTGTTGGTGCCCACCACCTGACCTCGACTATGTGAATATATGGTCATCGGTCCTGGCCCTCTTGGCCTCCCTCTCTCTCAGATTTGCCGCCTCTATCTGCTGGGCGTACAAGATTATTCGAGAGAAGTCCATAGCCTGGTGGAGCATAGTGGTCCTAAAATCCATATCCAAATAGCCCGCCACGCTATGAACAAATCGACTCACCCGCGCCCTCTGATCAACCACTAACTCTGGGGCATACTTTGACAAGCTAGTGAACTCGAGAGCATAATCCTGTACTGTCATCCTCCCTTGCTTTAGATTTACGAACTCAACTTCCTTCAGCTCCCTCATCTCACGAGGGAAGAACCAATCTAAGAATGCAACATGGAACTCCTCCCAAGTGATAGGGCCTGCTCCGACGGCTCTACTATCCTTCCATTGGAAAAACCAGATATGCGCGACCCCTTTCAACTGATACAAGGCCAACTCCATGCACTCCTCTCCATTCACCCCCATGATTTGGATGATCTTCACAATCTCATCTATGAACTCTTGCAGGTCCTCATCTACTTTTAACCTGAGGAACTCTGGCGGGTTCATTCGCAAGAAGCCTCTGACACGAGCCGCCGCTGCATTTCCATTTTGTGGAACAAGTGCAATCTCCTACTGATTGACCTGAGCGATCAAGGCCTGAGAAAGCAATTGAATAGCGGCCCGAAACTCAGCATGGGAAGTTGGCTCCGGTTCCTGGTGCTCCTGAACTGGTGGAGCCTGCTGGTGTCTATTTCCATTTCCATCCTTGTGTCCTTCTCCGTTCTGATTCCTTCTACCATTCATTCTTCAGGGATCCATGATTTTGCAACCGCGAATAGTACCAATTAGAAGGATAGGGAGACATTTCACCGCACGACATAGATCATGAAAGAAGGGAACATTTCCTAAATTTCTCGTAGCCTCTTCGTCATAAGTGTGGCGCGCTTCACACCCATGAAAAAGACTCTACTTAACGTGTCTTTCAGACAACATAGGACACTTCAAACCTATTGCTCTGATACCAAGTTTGTCACAACCCGAACGGAGGCCCGAATCATAATACGGGACAAGGAGCCCTGAGAGACCCCAAGTCGACCCATGGAAAAAGCATACGTCTAACTCAATCATAGAAATTGGATAATCAACAATATAATCATAGCGGAAGTCTAACTTAAACATAACATTAGAATACACAATCTAAAGCTGAATACAAACATATGTCTAAAAAGCCTCTAACATGACGAGCTGATGGGACAAGACCCCAACTAACTCAACAAAACTGAAATATAAATACATATATAAAATCTGAATAATCTAGTCCTCGGGAGATGAGGACTCACCAAAAATGTACGATGCGATCTCAAAAGACTGACTATGAGCGGGGCTGAACCTAAGAGTCGGGACCTGTATCATGAAACGATACAACATAAAGCATGTGGCCAGTACATAGAATGTATTGAGTATGCAAGGTAAGTAACCGCTAAAGTAAGTAAAATAATTTAAAGACAATGCATAATGTAAAACATAAACAATAAGAATCTGAGAGTATGGCTTGCGCGCATTCTTTATGAAATCATGATCCAATCATAACATAACGTAACATAATTCATATCTGAAACGATTGACTCAAAGCTAAAATCTGATATTTATAAGTAAAATTGAACATTAAGTCAAACCTACTTTAGAACATATATAGATGTAGAAATCTCATGAATGATAATCATGCATAACTAAAATCATGAGGAACAATGGTAGACTCGTCTTTTAACCGACATACCACGATAGAGCTTACGTGATCCCAACTATCACACTCAAGTGGGTAGAGCCATCCAAAGCCTTTCCAAGGCTAGAGACGATACCATGATATCGATATCAATTAGATTGACCAATAGGACAGGGGATAGCTCACAAGGGACATCTTGAAGTAATATATATAAGCATAAACGTACGTTGGCGCGTAGTTCTGAGGTATACGGTGATCGACCCTTAGCCTGCTCGATGCTAGACACTACTCCCAAAAATATGCATATGCTCTACATCGTTATTCAATGAAGCTCAACATCATCTATTGATGAAGCTCAATTATCAAATACATCTCAAATGTGAAATAAAGTATATAGAAGCTTTAACTCAAACCATACCAAAGCTGAAAGATAATTGGGAGTCTTCGCTACAAAACCATGCGGTAAGCTTAATTCGAGAAATCATCAATCATACTTTGAACATGTTGGCATTTCCCAAAGCTTTATCATACTTGAAAATACTCAATTCATATCGAAAACATGATTATAAACATGGGTAGCTTGAAGACATGCTTTTCATCATAATATCTCATCATCATCATACATTCATCACAAATCTCATCTTTCATGAACTTCTCATCAATGGGCTTTTAATTTATAAAACTAGAAACATGATTTTTAATTGAAAACATTATAAAACTTGCCCATGATTCATAATTCCATAGTAGAAACATAATCAAATCATACCCATTTAGAGAATTAGGAAATTCATGCATTTGGATTAAAACCCCATAGATTAGTCATAGAACATTCATAATTTAGAGAGGGATTGGGCATGGGCATGAAAGAAATCACCAATTCATAACCCTACATCCCTGTTGGTAGCTGATTCTTACACTTCTTTAGGTGCCCAATAGGAAATTGAAGGGAACTTGAAGAACACTAGCTTAATCACCCTTTCTAACCTTTCTACCTTGCATGCATGAACGAATAAGGCCTAAAATGAACTTAACCCCTTTAAAAGTCATCATTCATAACTCAAAACGACGTAGTATAGGCCTTAGAAACTTAGGAATTACGAAATATTCCTTACTAAATTCGCAAAAAATAACTGCCAGGTACAACTCGTCCCCTCTGGTCATGACTCGTGGCATGGTCCATGCAGTACACTACTCAACAGGTCTCCTGGGATCATAACGGGAGACTTGATGACTCATTTCCGGATGACCATAACTCGTGTCACCATCCGTGAAATGCACTGCCTTAGCTTCAATAAAATCATTCCCTGCTTGGCCACGAATGTTCCCACGAATCATGGGGACTGACCACGACCCCTTGGGTCCTTCCATCAAGTACACATCCTCTCTTTTTCTCTTTTCTTACTCACCCACCACACGACTAACCTAATGACTCGTAGGGTCTGACCACGAGTCGTGGTCATGCCCATAGGGGTCTCATTTTTCAAGTTTCAAATTCATTCCCTTGGCCTCCCCACGAGTCACATCACAACTCGTGGGATACTGTCACGGGTCTCCTCACAACTCATTTTGTGTCTGGTGCCAGATTTTAACTTTTTCTCCTTTTCAACTCCCGGGTCTAATCTTTGGGCTTCCGGGATAATTAAATAAAATTTCCTAACATCATAAAGAAACTTCCTCTTTTAATGAAAGTTCATATTTTCGGGCATTATATCATTCACCAAATAATTTGCAAAGTATGTGAACCATGGAATTAAGTCATGTGAGGTGGCCAATACCTGTTCATCTGGCAAGGAGTCATTTATCTGTACATTATTTGCCACTTTTCCTTCCACATAAAATCTAGAGAGATGGTTTGCAACCTGATTTTGGTCCCTCTTCTGTCCTTTACCTCGAAATCAACTTTTTGTAGTAGCAATATCCAACGAATGAGTCGAGCTTTTGCATCCTTTTTAGCCATTAGATACCGAATTTTTGCATGGTATTTGTGCACCCTAACACTAGTTCCAAGGAGGTAAGCACGAAATCTCTCAAATGCATACACTACTGCTAACAATTCTTGCTCTGTGATTGTGTAATTCTTTTGAGCTGCATTGAGAGCTTTGCTAGTGTAATAGATGGGGTGAAAATTTTTGCCATGTCTTTGTCCAAGGACGGCACCCAAACCTACCCCACTAGCATCGCACATGATCTCGAATGGCTTACTCCAATAAGGGGCCACTATAATGGGTGTTGTGATGAGTTTTTCCTTTAAACATTCAAATTCCTTGAGGCATGCTCATCGAATACAAACTTTGTATATTTCTCCAATAATTTGCATAAAGGGTTAGCAATTTTTAAAAAATCTTTAATAAATCAACCAATAGAAACCAGCGTGCCCTAGAAAGTTGTGAATCCCTTTGACAGAGATGGGGGTAGAAGTTTGAAATAACTTCAATTTTTACTTTTTCCACCTTAATGCCTTTGTTATAAATTTTGTGCCCCAATACTATCCCTTCTATGACCATGAACTGACACTTTTCCCAATTTAACACCAAGTTTG
This sequence comes from Datura stramonium, assembly GCA_018107945.1. NCBI lineage: Eukaryota > Viridiplantae > Streptophyta > Magnoliopsida > Solanales > Solanaceae > Datura > Datura stramonium. The sequence continues at coordinate 226,958 of JACEIK010001977.1, forward strand.
TCTCTTAACATTGTTTCAAGACGGCTGGCAAGTGTGCTGAGCAATTTTTGAATGAATCACCTACTACCAAAATATCATCCATAAATACCTATATAGTGTCCTCTACCATGTTAGAGAATATGGACATCATGCATCGCTGGAATGTGGCCGGTGCATTACATAACCCAAAAGGCATCCTCTTAAGTGCAAATGTTCCATATAGGTAGGTAAATGTCGTCTTCTCTTGATCCTCTAGTGTAATAGAAATCTGGTTATATCCTAAGTAACCATCAAGGAAACAATAATAAGCTCTCCCTGTAGGTCTGTCTATCATCTGATCCATAAAGGCAAGTTGAAAGTGATCTTTTTCTGTGCAGCTTTTCAACTTTTGGTAATCTATGCATACTCTCATTCCAGTCACTGTCCTAGTAGGTACAAGCTCATTCTTCTCATTTTGGACTACTATCATTCCTCCTTTATTTCGTACGCACTGCTCCAGGCTAACCCATTACCTATCAGATGTTGGATAAACCACCCCTACATCTAACCATTTAATGATTTCCATTTTTACCACTTCTTGTATGATTGGTTTAAGCCTCCTTTGATGCTTAATACTCGATATGCAGTTTTCCTTTTATATAATCTTATAGGTGTGAATTCCTGGTGGGATGCCCATAATGTCAGCAATGGTCCACCCTATGGCTCTTTTGTAAGTTCTCAAAATGGAAATCAATGCTTCTACCTGCCAATCCAACAATTTTCAAAGATAATCACTGGCAATGTATTTTTTGTGCCAAGAGATACATATCAATGATGAGCCGACAATGGCTTTAGTCTAACACTTGTGGTTCTTCAATTGATGTCTTTGCGGGAGGGTTTGCTTTGTTTTTCAAATCAAGATCCAATCCTTTAGGTGCATATGGATAAGAACCTCCTCCCACTATAGCTTTCACTAATTCATCCAACCCATCAGTGTCCCATTTCATTAATTTAATCAAGGTGCATGCCATAGCTTCCGTAGTGTAGCTATCTTCTATTAACTCCACATTGTGTTATCAATGACATCAATTACAAATATCACACCTAAATCATTTGGTTGTCGTATGACTCTGCAGATATTAAATACCACTTCTTCATTATTTAGTGATCACACCCCAATTACACCTCGCTATTGAAGTATAAAGCGGTCTCTGTCAAATATAGTAACCCAACAAGGATTGGGGTCGATCCCCTAAGGAATAGGCAGAAACAATACGTTAATGATGAAAATAAGCTAACTTATAATCAATATTTCAGAAAGGAGGTTTGCAAATAAAAGAATGAAAATAATTCTAAGAAATAACAGAGTTTGTATCAAATTGATGAAGCTAAGCTAGGACTGTGTTCCCCATGATTCTATAACTTAATAGGCTTTTACTAGTGATCTATCCTGGTGAATTTTGTGTAAGACTTACGTTTAGCACATCTAATGTTTCTCAACTTTAGAACTAAACTTATCTTCTCAAAGTGTCTGCATTACCTGCACCTATAGACAATAGATTCTTTCCACCCATCTCCTCTCAGTCTCAAAAGTATGTATATTTTAGCTTTGCAGTAAGTCTTGACTTTAACTATCCTCGGTTTGAGCTCAAGTTAATTAGATAAGAGTTATTAACCTCAAATTGCCATTTTTATTCTCTTTTCCTAATTTCAACCTCCTTAGTCGGGAAAGTTGAAGATACAGGCACGTTTCAATGTTTGCAACCGCTAAAACTTTAATTAAAATAAAGATAATAACAATCCACTCAATTCACCATTCAAGAATCACTATTTTATTATTCCTACATTCGTTAATCCATCATGGTTCCCATAACCCTAGAATAAGAGATTTAGTCACTCATGTTTATGAGAAAAAAAATAAAAGATATAGAAGAATTAATAATGAAATACTTAAAAGAATATTTAATGGAGTAGCAAATCTCCAAGACTATATTAAATCACAAGAACATGATGAAATTCCGACAATTGTCAACTAAACTATTACAGAAATTCTCAAAGTATCAATTGTGTAGCACTTGAATCTAAGAATACTCAATATGTAAATATAGTACTTATGTTGGATGAGTAGTCCCTAAAACATGTTATGAAAGGGTATTTATAATAGTAGATTAAGCCTTTGTTATTCCTTCTTGGATTTGAATTGGGTTTTGCAGCTTTTGTTCCTAGTAGAATTGGGATTTGACTTTTGACCATCTGGAATAATGTGGAATGCCACGCCTCTCATATCACTGCATCACTGGCGTGCCGCGTTACTGGATGCACTGGAGTGGCCTGTGCGGCATGCAGGCTATAGCACTGTTATGCCTGTGTGCTGCCACCTTCTATATACTTGCTCCATCAATCCCGTTTTTCCATTATTGCACTTGTAAGCTACATTTAAGCCCAATCCATCACTTTAAGCCCTGAAAGCACCTAATCATGTGAGTCAACTCTTTCACAAATATATAATAAAACACATGAAAATACACATAATTTATTTTCAAAACAAGTAAAATATCAGCAAAATATGGCTAAGAAATACGTAAATTCACCATTCATCATTCATCCTAAACTTCAATTCCCCACTCTCCATGTCTATAAGTGCTCTTCCTGTGACCGAAAATGGGTGACCCAAAATGATGGGTGCTTCAAAATCAGCATCACAATCTAATATAACAAAGTTTGCTGGAAAGATAAATCTCTCCACCTTGACTAGAACATCAATTAGTATACCCATAGGTCTCTTTACTATTATGTTTGACATGAGGAGCCTCATTGTAGTTGGTCTGGGGGGGTCCCAAGCCCAGATGCTCATATGCTGTCGAAGGCATCAAATTTATGTTGGCTCCTAGATCACATAGTGTCTTGGCAAACTTTAATGCTTTAATTGTACAGGGGATTATGAAGGCTCCATGGTCATCCTTCTTTTGTACTAAAGAGTATGATTTAATTTCAACGCAATGATGAATTTTATCCTCAAGATCAAAGCTTATTATTTTCTTTTTAGTCACTAATTCCTTCATGAACTTTGTGTATCCTAACATCTGCTCCAGTGCTTCCACCAATTGAATATTGATTGATAGTTTTTTTAACATAGAAATAAATTTTTGGAATTTTTCACCTTCTACATTTTTCTTGAGACATTTGGGAAAGGGAGGATGAGGTCTTGGAATCTATTTGTACACGACATTTTTTCTTTGGTGTTTTGACTGCCTTCTCCTTCTTCCATAGCGTGCTCCCCAAGGCGAGGAGTTTCCAGTGCGTCGTGAAACTTCCTGTGCTGGCTGGTGCCACGGTGCACCCCTCCAAGCATTATCCCAGTGGTGCATCATGCACCTCTGTGCGATGGTCTGTTGGTGATCACGCACCTCCTTGCTTCTATCAATCGGGGCACCGCGCCTCTCAGTGTTGAGGTCAAACGATTCTTTGGGATGCTCTACTGCTTCTATTGGCCTTGGGCAGTTCTCATCTATAGTAAATCTTGTTCCAAGTGCTTGTATCTCAATAGTGGTCTTTCCACTTCTTGTTGCTACTGCTATGTACCGCTCCTCCTCAGGTTTTTACTTTAACACTATTGATTTTTGTTCTCACTGCTGCTCTATTTATTTGATTGAGAAAGAGTGTGATTCAACCATTTTACCCATACTCAAAAGCTCTTCACGCATCTTATTTACCCCTAATTCTGTGGACTCAAGTTTTGTCAACACCTAGAGAGTATGTCTTCTATCTTGTCATTTCTAGAGTCTCTTGGCGGTGATCCCTTATGTCTCTAATTGCTTTTCTCTCCACCATCACAACCTATCTTGTCATAATAGTTCCGACATTGATTCCCGAGATTGTGCCGCTAGTTGCTTGGGCCAGACACTGGGGTACAAGCTGGGAAATCATCCATATGCTGGTCAGTAGAGTCAATCTCTTCCTCATAATTAGGGTAAAAATCATTATACCTGCTTATGTCTCTTTGCATTTTAGCTATTTGCACTTTGTGTGTATTTATAGTAGCCAAGTGCTTGGTGACCTTTTGAGCTTTGATTTGGGCCATGTCTTGGTCACGTTCCATCTCCCTTCTTTGCAATTCTATTGTCACCTCCCTTGAGTAGTGTACACTTCCAGTCTCAGACTCAATGTTGTACTAGGACCTATTGGTCTTTGCAAATGTATCTAGTATTTCACTGGCTTCCTTGAAAGTGTGTGAAATAATTGACCCTTCTACCATGTTTTTAGCAATCAACTTGTTTGTAGAGATGAGTGAACTATCAAATATTTCCAAAAAAACTTTTCCTGGAAGCTTGTGATTTGAACACTGTTTAAGTTTCTTTTTAAATCTAAAGTATACTTCATGCAGAACTTCCCCTGCTTCCTGTCTGAAGTTTTATATCTCATCCCTTAGTTGGATCATTTGTGATGGCGGGAAAAATATCTACAAGAAAATTGTAGTCAACTCTGCCCAAGTAGTAAATAGATTCATCTAGAAGCTCATTCAACACACTGTAGCTTCCCCAGTTAGTGAGAATGGGAAAAACCTAAGTCTGGTAGCTTGTTGTGTCACACCTGGTAGTCTATGCGCATTGCATATTCCAATGAAATTGATTAAGTGTTGGTTGAGATTTTCTCCTTTAAGTCCATTAAATAGCCCTTTCACGTTCAGAAACTGAATCATGGTATTAGTGATATCAAATTCAGCATTGGCAGACAGCGGGGGTACCACTATTGCTCCAGTGAGTCCAATCACATCTAGGTAAATATGCTCTCTATAGATACCATCCCTCCTAGTCTGCTGTTGTTTTCCTGCCCTTTGCAAGGCTTCATTTCGCTATTCTTCCGTGAATCCTTCCCACAGAGAAAGGTCAAAGCTCAAGAAAAAACAAAACAAAAAAGTAATTCACGAAATAAAGATTATACGTCAAGCTTATACACCAATTATTTGTTTCAAAATCGTATTCCCCCCGCAACGGCGCCAAAATTGGATTAGACCTAAATTACACCTCCCAATTGAAGTATAAGGAGATCGCTGCCAAATATAGTAACCCAACAAAGGTTGGGGTCGATCCCACAAGGAATAGGCAGAAATAACATGTTAATGATGAAAATAAGCTAACTAGTAATTAATATTTTGGGAGAGGGGTTTGAAAAATAAAAGAAGAAAATAATTTTAAAAATAATTGAGCTATATCAAATTGATTAATCTAAGCTAGGATTGTGTTCCCCATGTTTCATAACTTAGTTGGCTTTTACTAGTGATCTATCCAAGTGAATTTTGTGTAAGACTTACATTTAATACATCTAATATATCTCCACTTAATAATTATAGTTATCTCCACTCAGTCTCAAAGTGAATGTGTTTCATGCGCCAATAGGCAATAGATGCTTTTCACCCATCTTCTATCAATCTCAAAAGTGTGTATATTATAGCTTTTCAATAAGTCTTGACTTTAACTATCCTCTGTTAGATCTCAAGTTAATCAGATGAGAGTTATTAACCTCAAATTGCTATTGTTATTCTCTTTTCTTAACTTCAACCTCCTTGGTTGGCAAGTTGAAGATACAGGCTTGTTTCAATGTTTTTATCACGCCCCGCCCTGGGGGTATGACTGGCACCTGGTGCCATAGAAGGATCTGGACTACTAGCTGGTGGGCCTAGGCACATCTGGTGCCTGG
>JACEIK010001978.1:3186-35726 GCA_018107945.1 Datura stramonium
GTTAATATTTATAAGTATTTTACTATATTATCACATTCACTTGAGAGAGTGGATCTAAATTTGTAACATTTATCAAAAGTTCTCATTCTTCATAAATGGAATATAATTATCTGAATGTGCCTTACGCATATCACATAGCTACAGCTTAAAACCTCTTTTAAATATTTTTCTATTTCATAAATAAATCGAGGCATACTTATAATGTACCAGACTTCCAAGCAATTGTTGCTTTAGGAGCTAATATGAAATACTATGAAATCTAATCATAATGAGATTTTAAAAATATTATCTCTTTCAATGATCATATATTTCTTGCAAACTCTTATTCTTAGCTACTAAGGAATATAAAATTAATATCATAATCCCTCTTAACAATATTATTTCTGAGGAACAACTTTGAAACCTAAATGATCAAGTTAAACACTTAATTAGGTTCCCTAGATCAAATAAACCCAACGAATTATATCTTTACTAACAAATTATTCGTGTATATATATATATAATCCTTGTGAACTGATCTTGGCCATATTTACACGCCCGAGTACTATTTTTTCACGCTCCAAGTCTACACCCTGGACGGGACACGGTACTTGAAGTTACAAGTAACCCCAAGTCAACCCCTGGTCTATCATACACCGGTATTCTGAGTAAAACATGCATAGCGGAAGCTTTAAAAATAATAGCATAAAACATTTATGAAAACTAAAACTGAAACATAAGATGTAAAACAGCTGAACAATACTGATAGTCTGAAATCAAGTCTGTGTCTGAAAGGCATCTAGATGATGAGTTGTTGGGACAAGCCCCCAGCTAACTCTAATGACTAATTGAAAGTAATGAAATGACTTGAACGAAATTAAATAACGCCCTCGAAGGATGAGGACTCACACTTCAGCTACTGAGGAGGAGGATCTGAACTACGGCGACTAACGATGCTGAGTCTGAGAACCTGTAGCTGTATCATGAAATGATATAGCATAAAAGTATGCATCGGTACTTTGAATGTACTGAGTAAGTGAGAGAAAACATAATGCTGGATATAAATGACTGAACTGAAGTGACATGCAATGACCAACTAATATACTGAACTGGAGCTACTGAAGAAATCTGAGATGGTCAAGATGACCCTGTCTGGTGGTCCAAGACATGCCCTAAATCTGAAGTACTGAGTCTGAGATGTTGTACTGAACTGATCTAAACTAATAGAGCTGAAACTGAACTACTATTACTGAGACTGGACTGAGCAGACTAGTGGGAGAGTCTATAACCGACATATAACCACGTGAAGTAAACGTGAGTCCAATGTATATGCTCCACTGGTAGGACCCAATATACCTAGCCAGGGTATAGAGGCATGAAGTGAGTGATCACAAATTCTGGGGCCAATCAGGACAATAAATACTGTAACCTACGCTGGCAACGTAATTATGGAAACTTGGGTGTGCTGGAACCTCGGTCTGCTCGATGCTAAGTCCTTCTCCCATTGATAGCTTGAAACTGGGGTCCAAGACTAGTCAGGGAAATATAATGAAGGTACCCTGAGAGTCTTATAGGACCAGATTTTGAAACTGGGTTCTAGACGGATAAGAGATGCTTATCTAGAAGCGTCGTAACCGTTTAAGAACAAACTGTAATATGACTGGGGTCCTCGGTCTAGTTAGAGATATCTGTCTAAGTTTCATGACCGCCTCATGGACCAATACACTGAGTTCTGGATCTGGTTTTGATAACTGGGAGGTGATACTGACACCTCAGGGATTTCTGTTATCAAACTGATCTGTTGACAAATTATGCATAGCGCTGAGGAGATTCTACGTTCTAACTGAACTGAACTACTAAGCAGCTAGCAGAGAGTTCAGCTTATTCCAACAGCACGGGAATACACAATATGGCAAAGATTTCAAGAATTAAGAAAATCTCACCCGACAAGCAGTGTTATAGTTTTCTTATTCGTGCCAGGGCTAAAATCATTCTTATCAAGGAAGTAATTACTCAACATCTAGACAATAAGGAATACTAGAAAATCAACCCAAATCATACTTCACAAATCATACGGAATTTAATACGTAAATATGTTCCATTTGAAAATTCAGGGTTTAAATTCACTTTTTACAGGAACATCAATAATTTGGTCAAGAACTGATGGAGATCATATCAACAATAAACATGGATATCATTCTTTGTGAAATCAATGAAAACAAACATGTAATCTCTTCGTATTCGAAAGCTTAGGGCTAAAACTGATAAAAAAACTATAAGAGGATTTTTGGGGACACAAGAGAAGAACTATCCCCTTGTTGAATTTCCATATACCTGTCCAAGAATTCCCTTGAGGAGGAAACTTGAATTTCTGAGATGGATGAAGAACCCTACACCTTACTCTAAAAGTTCTTGAGAGAACTCTTCGATGATTTTCTGAGAATGTACGTAGGGATTGAGGGGAGAGGTCGTTCATTCCCACTAATAGGTCTGAAATTACATCTAAAACATCGTAGTTTAAAGTTTAGAAGGGTAGGAAATTACTAAACGGTCATTAGAACATCGCAGGGGAAAATTGGTCGTCAGTCCTCACGGGTGACCTAATGGGTCGTGGTCACACTCGTTGAGTACACTACCCAGAAATCACCGATGGTCACCATGAGAAACCTAATGAGTCGTAGTGAGAGACCACGACTCGTGGTCACCTGTCGTGGACCATACTGTCCAAAACCCTAAAGTTCCCCATGGGTGACACCATGACAATTGGTCACACATAATGAATCGTGGTGAGGACTCGTGGGGTACACTTCCTAACACCTTAACTTCTGACCCAGGCCTGATCACGAGGCACCTGACGGGTTGTGATGGAGGACCACGACTCATGGTGACACTCGTTAGGCATATTGACACCACCTTTCCATTTCTCAATCCCCCTTTCCACGACTGACCTAACGAATCGTTAGGTCTCATAATGACTCGCTAGGTCAATCATTCTGAGACATATCTGCAGATTTCCAAATCTTCTTATTTAAGTCCCAGATATAGTATTTGAGTTTTCGGGGTATTACAATATCTCTCCCTTGGAAATATTCATCCTTGAATATTGGAAAACACCTAAAGAAGCAGAGAATTTCAATCACCATGCTCAAATACTGCTCAGGAAAAAAAAAGGTCTCCTATAGAAGATAGTTAAGAAAATCAAAAAGTAGAAAACACGTTTTCGAGATAGGAATCGGTATCTCTAAAACTGACAAAATGACTACTTCCGTTTCAAAGTACATAACTGAAATGAATTCACTTTTCATACATACATCCAAAGTCATAAAGGAAACTTAAACACATGAATTGAACCCAACAACTAAATTGGTTTCTAAGGCAAAACTAACATTTTAAGCTGTAACAGAGTCGGTAGAGAACAAGTGTGGGTATTTGACCATCATATCTGCTTCAGCCTCCCACATAGCTCCCTCAACCTGCTGATTTTTCCATAAAACCTTAACTGAAGCTATTTCCTTGTTCATTAGCTTACGAACCATACAGTCAAGGATCTAGACCGGTACCTCCTCATATGAAAGACTATCATTTATTTCAACACTGTCCAATGGCACAACTGAAGTTGGATATCCGATGCACTTTTTCAAAAGTGATACATGGAATACAGGGTCCACAACTTCTAATTCTGAAGATAATTATAGCTCATAGGCTACATTGCCAATACGCCTCAAAATTCTATAGGGTCCCACATATTTCGGACTGAGCTTTCCCTTCTTTCCAATCTCATCACCCTTTTCATAGGAGAAATTTTCAGATAAACCCAGTCATCAACTGCAAACTTCAACTCTCTTCTCCGTACATTGGCATAAGATTTCTGACGACTCTGAGCTGTTTTCAATCTTTCTCGGATGAGTTGAACTTTCTGCGTTGCCTCGTACACTGAGTCTGGCCCTATCAAGGTAGCTTCACCAACCTCAAACCACCTTATAGGAGATCTACACCTCCTACCATATAGTGCCTCAAATAGGGCCATCTGAATGCTAGAGTGGTAGTTGTTGTTGTACGAAAACTCGATAAGAGGCAAATGATCATCCTAACTGCCCTTGAAATCGATCGCGCACTCCCTCAACATATCTTCTAGGGCCTAAATAGTCCGCTCAGCTTTTCCATCTATTTGCGGGTGAAAAGTTATGCTAAGCTTGACCTAAGTGCCTAGTCCCTTCTAAAAAGGCTTCCAGAAATATGAGGTGAACTGAGTTCCTCTATCTGAAATGATAGCTAATGGCACCCCATGAAGTCTGACTAACTCTCGAATGTAAAGTCTGGCATAGTTCTCAGCTGAATCCGTTGTTTTGACTAGGAGGAAGTGTACTAACTTAGTCATCTGATCTACTACTGCCCAGATTGATTCATGTTGCCGACGAGTCTGAGGTAGACCCGTAATGAAGTCCATGTTTACTTCTTCCCACGTTCATGTAGGTATGCTGATATCCTGAGTCATGCCTCTTGATCTTTGATGCTCTACCTTGACTTGTTGGCAGTTCAGGCACTTGGCTACGAATTCAGCGATGTATCTCTTCATGTCATTCCACCAGTAAATCTCCCGCAAATCGCAGTACATTTTTATGGCACCAGGGTAAATGGAGTATCTCGAGCTATGTGCTTCAGCCAGTATCTGCTGTCTCAACTCACCAACATCCGATACACACAATCTGTCCTGGTAACAGAGCACACCATCTCCCCCTTTGGAGAAAACTTCTATTTCTTTTCTGAGAACTCCTTCCTTAAGCTTGAGTAATATGGGATCTTTGTCCTATCTGGATTTCACTTCAACTACCAAGGAGGAATCTGACCCACTTTGCATTACCACTCCACCCTCGGCTGAATCCACCAATTGTACTTCCAACCGAGCTAGCCTATGAATATCTTTTATCATTTCATTCTTTCCCTCTTAAACATGAGCTAGCTTCCCATAGACAACCTGCTTAGTGCATCAGCCACCACATTGGCTTTGCTTGGGTGATATAGCACACTCATGTCATAGTCTTTCAGTAGCTCCAACCACCTTCTCAGACAAAGACCTAGGTCCTTCTAACTGAACACATACTGAAGGCTCTTGTGATCTGTGAACACATCCACGTGAGCCCCATATAGGTAATGTCTCCATATTTTCAGTGCAAACACCACCGCTGCCAACTCCAAGTCATGAGTTGGATAGTTCTTCTCATGAACTTTGAGTTTTCAAGAGGCGTAGGCTATCACCTTTCCCCTCTACATCAGAACACAATCGAGTCCAACTCTAGAAGCGTCACAATAAACAACAAACCCATTTGTTCCTTCTGTAAAGGTCAAAATTGGAGGGGTAGTGAGTCGAGTCTTCAACTCCTAGAAACTCTTCTCACACGCATCCTACTATTGGAACTTCACTTTCTTCTGAGTTAACTTAGTCAGAGGAGATGATATAGAGGATAAGCCCTCCACAAATAGTCAGTAATAACCTGCTAAGCCCAGAAAACTCCTGATTTTCATAGGAGAGGTGGGTTTGGGCCAATCTTTCACTGTTGCTATCTTGTGAGGATCTATCGGTATTGCCTCACTCGAGACCACATGACCCAATAAAGTCACAGACTTCAACCAGAATTCACACTTGCTTAACTTGGCGAAAAACTAGTGGTCTCTGAGTGTCTGAAGAACGATCCTCAAGTGGTTGGCATTCCCTTCCTCATTTCTAGAGTATACCAGAATGTCTTCAATAAATACAATGACGAACATAACCAGATACTTCTTAAAGACTCTGTTCATCAAGTCCATGAAGGTTGTAGAGGCATTTGTTAGCCTGACGGACATCACCACAAACTCGTAGTGACCATATCGAGTTTTGAATGTTGTTTTCGGTATGTCACACTCTTTGACTCTTAGCTAATGGTACCCTGACCTGAGATCAATTTTTGAGAAACAACCAGCTCCTTGAAGTTGGTCAAACAGGTCGTCAATTCTGAATGGGGGATACCTATTCTTGACTGTGACCATGTTCAGCTGATGGTAATCTATGCACATTATGATAGTACCGTCTTTTTTAGGCATGAATAACATTGGAGCACCCCAAGGAGAGATGTTAGGTCTAATAAAACCCTTGTCAAGAAGGTCCTTTTGCTACTCCTTCAACTCCTTGAGCTCAGCTGGAGCCATTCTGTAAGGAGGGATGGAGATGGGCTGAGTATCTGGGAGGAGGTCTATTCTGAAGTCTATTTCCTGTTCAAGGGGAACTCCAGGAAGATCCTCTGGAAATACATCTGGGAATTTGCTGACCACCGGAACTGACTGGATAGTTGGGATCTCAGAGTTGGAATCCTTGACCCGAACTAGATGATAAATATCCCTTGGAGATGAGTTTATAGCCTTAAGGTAGGAAATAAACCTACCCTTAGGCGCTAAACTATTGCCCGTCCATTCTAACACTGTTTCATTTGGAAACTTGAACTTGACAACTCTAGTTCTGTAGTCAACTGAGGCATAACCAGAGTGTAACCAATCCATGCCGAGGATAAGGTCAAAATAGACCATGTCTAATTCTACGAGATCAGCTAGAATGACTTTATTGAAGATCGATACTGGCAGTTTCTATACACGCGATTGGCTTTAACTGACTAACCAATAGGGGTGGAGACTGAGAATGGTTCTAATAGGACCTCTGGACTGATATTGAATTGAACTTCTACTTAAGGAGTCACAAATGAAAGGGTGGCTCCTAGGTCTAGGAGGGCATACACGTCTAGATGAAAGAGACGTAACATACCTATGACTACGTCAGGTGAGCTCTCCTGATCTTGATAGGAAGACAATGCACAGAAACAGTTTTGGCACTGACCGCCAACCGTACCTGATGTGTTAGCCTGCTGAGCTGGTCGGCCTGCTGGAGCTAATGATGTGGTAGATTGTGATCTCCTTCGCCCGGCTGATGGGCACTCCTTGAGTCGATGTCCAAGATGTCCACAACCAAAACAGCCCTCTCGACCCTGAAGTCACTCTCTCTGGTGGTTCTTGCCGCACTTAGGGAAAACTAGATATCTGTTCCCGACACTGTAGCTTTAGGACTGAGAGCCAGATACTCCACCCCTCTGGTCCTGGCGGGATCGAAAGTTAGGGGCGCTGGCTTAGCTGGGCGTTGGAGCCCTCTGCTTCAATTGTTGCTGCTTTGGGCGGTTGTTATTGCCTGATCTCTAGTGTCCATGATTTGATTGGCCAGTCCTTTCTCGTTTATTCCTTCACTCCATATCCTTCAGCTTTTCGACCTCAATCTGCTGGGCATAGACAATCAGGCTGGAGAGGTCCATATCTCTAATCAGCATCGCTGTCCTACACTCCTTGAGAACTAGGTTCGACACTCCATTCACAAACTTCGCCATACGAGCCCTTGGCTCGGCTACCATCTCTGGAGCATACTTGGACAACCTGGTGAACTCTAAAGCACACTCTTCTACTGTTCGGTTCCCCTGTCTCAGGTTCATGAACTCCACTACCTTTTCCTCCCTAAGCTCCCGAGGGAAGAATCTATCCAAGAAGGTCGTAGTGAACTCCTCCCATTCCACCAGTCCTTCTCCTGGTGGCCTTCCCTCCTTCTACTGCTCGTACCAGACTTGGGCTACCTATTTCAGCTAGTAGGCAGCCAAGTCGGCACTCTCTGAGGGATTGACACCCACAATTCGGGTTATCTTTCTAACTCGTCTACAAATACTTGTGGGTCCTCTCCCACCTTTGTTGCATGAAAATCTGAAGGGCTCATCTGGGTAAAGTCCCATACCCGAGCAGCTGTTGTGGACCCGTTAGTCTGAGCGAGCAGCTGGATAGCCGCCCTGAACTCCGCGGTGGACACTATTCATCCTGAGGGGCTGCTAGAGTTGGTGGGGCAGGTCTGTTGGCGTTATCGACCGTTCTTCCATTACCACATCTGGGAGGCATATTCACTTAAATGAAATAGAGCACGAGTTAGAAGGACGTTTCTGGAATTGAACTTTAACGCACGATAAAGAGTATGAACAAAAGAGAGTTTTTTCCTAATAAAATCTCGTAGCCTCCTCGACATAAGTGGCGCATTTCACACCCACAAAAAGGACTCTATCGATGTGGCTTTAAGACATTTCGAGGATACTCTAAACCTAGTGCTCTGATACCAAGTTTTTCATGCCCCAAGTCTACACCCTGGACGGGACACGATACTTGGAGTCACAAGTAACCCCAAGTCAACCCTTGGTCTATCATACACCGGTATTCTGAGTAAAACATGCATACCGAAAGCTTTAAAAATAATAGCATAAAACATTTATGAAAACTAAAACTGAAATATAAGATGTAAAACAACTGAACAATATTGATAATCTAAAATCAAGTTTAAGTCTGAAAGCCATCAAGCTAATGATTTGCTGGGAAAAGCCCCCAGCTAATTCTAATGACTAACTGAAAGTAATGAAATGACTTGAACGAAATAAAATAATGCCCTCGAAGGATGAGGACTCACACTTCAGCTGCTGAGGAGGAGGATCTGAACTGCGGCCACTAAGTATGCATCAGTACTTTGAATGTACTGAGTAAGTGAGAGAAAACATAATGATGGATATAGATGACTGAAAACATAATGCTAGATATAGATGACTGAACTGAAGTTACATGCAATGACCAACTAATATACTGAATTGGAGCTACTGAAGAAATCTGAGATGGTCAAGATGACCCTGTCTGGTGGTCAAAGACATGCCCTAAGTCTGAAGTACTGAGTCTGAGATGTTGTACTGAACTGATCTAAACTGATAGAGCTAAAACTAAAATGAACTACTATTACTGAGACTGGACTGAGCAGACTAGTGGAAGAGTCTATAACCGATATATAACCATGTGAGCTAAACGTGAAGTCCGATTTATACGCCCCACCGGTAGGACCCAATATACCTTGCCAGGGTATAGAGGCATGAACTGAGTGATCAAAAAGTCTGGGGCCAATCATGCCAATAAATACTATAACCTACACTGGCAACGTAGTTCTGGGAACCTGGGTGCGCTGGAACCCCGGTCTACTCGGTGCTAAGTCCTTCTCCCACTAAAATATCTAAACTGAATACCAAGCTGATAGCTCGAAACTGGGGTCCGAGACTAGTGAGGGATATATAATTGAAGGTACCCTGAGAGTCTTATCGGACCAGATTCTGAAACTGAATTCTAGACGGGTCAGATCTGCTTATCTAGAAGCATCATAACCGTATAAGAACAAACTGTAATATGACTGGGGTCCTAGGGCTAGTCAGAGGTATCTTTCTACGTGTCATGACTGTCTCGCGGACCAATACACTGAGTTCTAGATCTGGTTCTGATAACTAGGAGGTGGTACTAACACCTCGGGGATTTCTGTAGTCAAACTGATCTTTTGACAAATTCTGAATAGCACTGAGGAGATTCTACGTTCTAACTGAACTGAACTACTAAGCAGCTAACAGAGAGTTCAGCTTATTCCAACAACACGAGAATCTACAATATGGACAATATTTCAAGAATTAAGAAAATCTCATCCGACAAGAAGTGTTATAGTTTTCTTATTCGTGCCAAGGATAAAATCATTATTATCAAGGGAGTAATTACTCAACATCTAGAAAATAAGGAATACTAGATAATCAGCCCAAATCATACTTCACAAACCAGATAGAATTTAATACGTAAATATGTTTCATTCGAAAATCCAGGGCTTAAATTCACTTTTTGCAGGAACATCAACAATTTGGTCAAGAATTGATGGAGATCATATCAACAATAAGCATGGATATCATTCTATGTGAAATCAATGAAAACAAACATATAATCTATTCGTATTCGAAAGCTCAGGGCTAAAACTGATAAAGAAACTATAAGAGGGATTTGGGGGACACAAAGAAAGAACTATCCCTTTATTGAATTCCTATATACCTGTCTAAGAATTCCCTTGAGGAGGAAACTTGAATTTCTGAGATGGACGAAGAACCCTGGACCTTAATCTGAAAGTTCTTAAGAGAACTCTTCGATGATTTTTTTAGAATGTATGTGGGGAGTGAGGAGAAAGGATGTTCATCCGCACTAATAGGTCTAAAATTATATCTAAAACATCGTAGTTTAAAGTTTAAGAGGGTAGAAAATTACTAAATGGCCCTTATAAAATCGTAGGGAAAAACTGGTCGTCAGTCCTCACAAGTGACCTAATGGGTCGTGGTCAGTGACCACGACTCGTGGTCAGTGCTCACACTCATTGAGTACACTGCCCAGAAATTGCTGATGGTTACCACGAGGAACCTAATGAGTCATGATGAGTGACCACGACTCGTGGTCACCTATTGTGGACCACACTGTCCAAAACCCTTAAGTTCCCCACAAGTGACACCACGACTCGTGGTCACACATAACGACTTGTGGTGAGGACTCGTGGGGTACACTGCTTAACACCTTAACTTCTGACCCAGGCCTGATCACGAGGCACCTAACGGGTTGTGGTGCAGTACCACGACTCGTGGTGATACTTGTTAGGTATACTGACACCACCTATCCATTTCTCAATCCCCTTTCCCACGACTGACCTAACGAGTCGTTAGGTCTCATAACGACTAGTTAGGTGAGTCATTTTGAGGCATTTGTGCAGATTTCTAAATTTTCTGATTTAAGTCCCGAATCTAGTTTTTGAGTTTTTGGGGCATTAAAATATCTCCCCCTTGGATACATTCGTCCTCAAATGTTAGAAAAAACCCAAAGAGAGCAGAGAATTTCAACCACTATGCTCAAATACTGCTCATTAACTCCAAAACTGACAGAATGACTACTTCCGTTTCAAAGTACATAACTGAACTGAATTCACTTTTCATACATACATCCAAAGTCATAAATGACGTTGGCATAAGATTGGCATAAGATTGCAAACTCCAACTCTCTTCTCCACACATTGGCATAAGAAGATTAGTCATTAGGATTGTTTGTTAGAACCTCTAACTGATTGAATGCTTGACGCTTTTGTTGAGTGTTATGCATGTCTGTAAGATGCAAGTGAGCTTTAATGGAGAAGTATGTTCGGTAATTGCATGACTTTGTCTGAGACACCTACGCTCATGACTTTGACTTTATATGCTTTTTGCTTAATTTTGAATTCATGTGGTTAGTTGAATTGAGAGTTGTATGAATTTGTCTAGAATTGAACAAGTGCAATGAGTGTAAGGTTTCTTGTATATTTCATGCTATCATGTAATGTATAGAACTTGCCCGGTGTGTTTGCAAAGCAAAATGAGATGTTAATTGTAGGAGATGATATAGACATTTCTTTGAATAGATATGTTTGTATCCTATGCTTTACCTACCTACAATGCATAATCCTAGTTAACCCTATTGAGCCTTTAGCCTATTCATTGTTAGCTACATTAGCAGCTTAATCCTATTCTTTCAATTGAACTGAATTTGATCCAAAATTTCTAAGCGCTTAAGTAAAAAAATGCAAGGAGTGAATATTGAAAAAGGGGAGATAGTTGGTTGTGGAAGTTGAAGAAAAGATTAAGTGTGCAAATATTTAAAAAGGCATATGTGTTGGTAGGGAGTAAAAAAGAACAAAAGAATGAAAAAGTAATTAAGGCTTGAGTACTCCCTACTAATAATATAAATGTGCTTAAAGAAATGGAAAAACAAAGGGAAAGTGATAGATGAAAAGAGGAAGGGAAGAAGTAAAAAAAAGTGTGCTTAATGAGAAAGTATGATGTATTAAAAGTTCCTAAGGGAAGATAGTCACGATTAATGGCCAGAATAGTACCTACCCATCCCTTAGCCTACATTACAATCTGCAAAGTCCTACTTGATCTTACTTTTAGATATTCCTATATTAGTGGAGTAGTACACTAAGGGCAAGCATATAGTTTGTTATGTGTTACATGTGAATTCTTTTTTAGAGTAAGCGTAATTATCATTCATATATCCATACTTGTTAAAAATTGTATATTTGTGAGTAAAGATGGGTAACTTTCTTATTGTGAGGGAAATATTTGATGAAAGATAGGTTACATATTTTAATTTTTACTTGGTTAACTTGTATGAGTTTGCTGAGGTTGTAGAGTCGGTTCTTGAGGCTAGGAGGTTTTAACTTAGTTGTTCATGACTTTAACTGTATTATAAATAACATGTTTGATATGAACTTGTCATCTAAGTCATTGTAGCCTTAACTTGAGTGATCTTGCTTCAATTGGTAATTTGTGAGTTTTCTTGTAGCATGAGATATAAAGGAGTTGGTCGAGGATGAACAAGGTTTTAAGTGTGGGGTGGTGATCTGGGGCGTATTATACGTCCAAGTGCTATTTTATACCCATGTTCTAGCCTTGTTTGCACCTTAATTTAAATATAATCTCATGTGTTTTGCTTATAAATGTGTGCATGGACTAACAAATGTGATTATCATATTTTGTAGGTAAAAAATGCTAAGGATGAGGCTAAATATGAGGATATGTTAGCAAGATGGAAGCAAGGAACAAAGTTCAAGCTGAGGACATTCAATAGGCTCAAATTGAAGGCTGTCGCGATAGCAATGTGCCATGTCGGCATATTGGCACGCCAAGCAGCGTGCCACGCCCTGCAAGTGTGCGTAGGTTATACCCATCTAGTAGGCATGTGCGTCTATGTCGTGACATGCCAGGTAGTGTGTCACACCAGGCGTGCTGCACAACAAGCACCATGCCACACCAAGGCAAAGGCAAGCCAACGCCCAAGTTCTAGTGAGCAGGTGAGATAGCGTCATGTCACGCCAGCCTAGCTACGTGACCAACAACGTTTCATGGAGACAGTTCACCACGAGTAAAAATTCTAGCTTTATAAATAGAACCCTTAGCATTTTATTTGATACATCACAAAATATTTTGGAAAAAGAAGAGCGGTAGGATCTGGGGAGGAACACAGGCTTCATCTTTTAGGGTTCTTTCTCTTTTTCTTTTTCTTTTTCCTTTCATTTGTTTAACATGAATTCACATACCACGTTGGATTCTCGTAAGGTTATGAGGGGCTAAAACCCTCATTCTAGGGTTGAGGCCACAAACATGATTGTTTATATGTAAATTTATATTGGTCTGATTGCTTGTCTATATATTGTGATTATTCTTGCCTTCTTGGTTTTAATATTTTAATGTGTGATCACCATTAAATTTTACCGAGAATCCCAAAACTTGAAAGAGAAAACTCTAGAATAGAATGTGGAATGCTAGGAGTATGATCTTGCTCGTGAAGAAGATTTGCATTTAGGATAAAAATGTACCTAATACGCTATACTTGGTTAATAAAATGGGATGTTAGCTTAAATGCGGAGAATTGAGATATCACATCACCACTCAACAATGTAGTTATGAGGTCAATGCGAATGCAAAATGATTAGAGGCTCAAAAGACCATAATCACGTCTTTACCCTATAATCAACAATCAAGATAAGTGATTCACCAATTTGAATTAATGCTAGGCACGAGTGTAGGCTTCGACTCTGGAATATTTTTCCATTATTGTTACAACTTAGTCATGATAAATTTTAGATTTTAGTATCAAACAACAAAATCTTGAATCACGACACTTTTGAGAACCAGTAATAGTACTTAGATTGGTTATTCACTAAAGATGTAGTCTCTGTGAGTTCAACATCCGGCTCGCAAAGAGTCACTTTACTACCTGTGCGCTTGAACCATCCTTATCATTAATCATCTGTTAATGTCACAAAAATATACTTATTGTAATTCATTATACTTACCTGAATAATAGTCCAGATGTTCAAAGCAAAATTTAATTTCACTTCGATAAATATATCCGGACAATTAAAGTAGCAGAGGAAAAATTTTACATTTGACATCTTGGATTTGACTTTAGCTTTTGGAGAATTATTCTTGATCTCTGCCTCTCGTTCAAGCTCTCTTTCCTTAATCTCAAGGTTTGTCTCCATGGGATCAATTGTGCACCAACACGTATTGATTTTTCAGAAGAAGAAAATCAGTTTCACTTTAAAAATTAGAGAATCATACTAATAATGTATTATGCAGTAATAATAATGCAAGACAACAAGAGATATAACCAAAGAAATTGAAAGAGGGAGGAGTTTATTTCTCTTCAAACTGATGTACAAATGAACTGCTATTTATAGAAGAAAAAAAGAAGTTGTGAGGCTTTTCAGAAGCTGCTGGCAAGTTATCTGCTTGAGCTATTTGCAAGTTGTGTGCTTGATTATAAATCTGAGAAAGTTGTTGTAAGACTTTTCAGAAGTTGTTGGCAAGCTGCCTGCTTGAGCTACTTGCAAACTACATGCTTGATTGTAAATTTATCTAGGATGAAGCTACTTACAAGCTTATCCAGGATTGAGCTACTTACGAACTGTCTACTTGAATGCAAGTTTATTTTGAAAATTGTACATACATATTCACAATATGATGTATTTATAACTCTGTACTAGTTCTTCAAATATATTTACTTCCACTCCATATGTGGTCTCGAATGCTGCAAAATATCACCAAATTCCAACAACTATGGCTTGAACGTTGGGCAAGAGTCGCTTAAATTTCTGGCAAGAAAAAGGACTCCTCTTGGGACACCCTTCCATGAACTTTCCTACACAATTGAGTAAACGAACATAGTTCCATCAAATATAATCCTCATAATTATAGATTTTTAGGAGAATATTCAGAATAAGGTGGGAGTGACTTCTGTGGTAGATAATGAGAGAAGTGAGAGTGAGATGATTCGGGTATATGAAGAGGAGATGCCCACCCAGTGAGGAGGTGTGAGTGGTTGGCAATGGAAGGTTTGAGAAGATGTTGAGGCAGGCTGGAAAAGCATTGGGGAAAGATGATTCAACAGGATATGACGCATCTTCAGCTTACCACATGACCTTAAATAAGAGGTTATAGAGATCGAGGATTAGGGTAGGAAGTTAGTAGGTATTGGAGCGTCAACCTGCTTGCTCAAGGGATAGGTTAGGTGGAAGTTTGGCACACCATATCTATTTCTCCTTTCATATCAATAGCCTTCGCAATAGTCCCATAATTTCATGTCACTCATTTTCTATTTCTATCTGTTATTTCTTGTACTTCGATTATCACATTATTTTGTTTTTGTTTCTGTTATTTTTTCCTTAATAATATGCAAAGCTTTCCTTATTATTGCTTATGTCCTCTTTATTTTTGTGTGCTCCTTTTTATATTGCTTTGATATGTGTTATTTGAGTTCGGGGTATTCCCGAAACAGTCTCTCTACCTCTATAAGAAATGGGTAAAATATGTGTTCGCTCTATCCTCCCTAAATCCCACCTGTGAGATTTCAATGGGTATGTTATTGTTGTTGTCAAGAGTTTAAAGTGGAAATTTGTTACTTAGCATGCAACCACAAAAGGCCTGGTCTTAATATAATATTCTTGTAGCAAGTCCTTGGTAAGAGGAAATACTTCTCTCTCAAATGCTGTTAAAATAATTTACAGACTTAAATGGACCAAATGTACATGCCTCGGCTACCTATAAAGGCTCCTAAATATCAAAGAAAGAATATAAAAAGATGGTGTAAAGATTTTTTTATACTATCAATATACTTTAAAACATAATGCAAGCAATTACTTTTCGTTATAAAGGAAATTATTAGTATGTGAAACAAGACAAGAAAATTATAGCTACCTCAGCTTAAAATTTGTATTGATTGTTTTAAAAAAAAATTACATTATCAATAGGCAATAGATATATATAGTTAAATCCTATAAGCAAGTCCTGAAGTACTTCATCACACGATCAACAGAGATCTTGAGGATTTTATCTTTGAAGCTTGATAGTTTTAAGCACTATAAACTTGCCCAAAACGTCACTGGAAAATCTAAAAAACGATGATATTACACATTTAGTAATGCGGGGATTATTATTATATGAGAAACGAACGGAATTATTTAGTGAATATATTTTTATTGATAGATGTTTGATTCATTGGACAAAAAATGAGATACACGTGATATAATATCAAATATGTGTTTGATTTTGCAATTGATAAACTTTTATCTCTGATTGTAACCTTGGCTCTTAAAGGACGTTGGGAGAGATTTGGAGAAAGATATCTTTGTCATATTGATATTTTATTATTGGATTGTTATTTCATATTGAGTATGATATAAGAATAATAAAATAATTACAGTTTTACAGTGTTTGCTACTTCTATGATGAATACATTTATGTGGTGAATTGTTTTATGGGAAAAAGGGTAAATTTATCTTTTAACTTTATGATTTAGAGCGGATATATTCCTCGTCAAAAAAGTGATACATATATATCTTTGTTGTTTAACAAATAGTGCATATATATCTTTGTCGTCTAATAAATGGAGCATATTTACCCTTTTCGTTAATTGACCTATATTTACTGAATTAAAAAAAAATTCTAAAACTTATTTTTCAAATCCAAAATTTTCATGTGGCTTTAAAAAATTATCTCGCTTATATTTTTACCCCTCTAGACCTGACTCAAATTATAAAAACGCCTTAATCCCTCTTCTACTCAGTCATAAAATTAGTTTGGAATGGATCTAAATAAAAAAAGAATTGAATTATTTTTAGTTGGGTTGGGTCTGGGGGATAAAAAAATGAGTGCAGTAACCTTTTAAAGTCATGTGACATTTTTAAAATTAAAAATCAGTTTTAAATTTTTTTAAATTTTTTTAAATTTAGTCTGTTAGGGAAAAATAGTAAATATGCATCATTTGTTAGACAACGAGGGTACATATGCACCATTTGTTAAATGGAAGGACATATATGCATTATTTTTTTAATGAGGAATATATCCTCTTTAAATTATAAAGTTAAAGGTATATTTGCCCTTTTACTCTTGTTTTATTTATCGAGTAATATATTTTAGGGAAAAGAGTCAAAAACATCCCTCTACTATCATCTATTAGTTAACTTTACCCAAATTATACTATAGGGTCAAATATAACTCTACGGTTAACAAAGTAAATGAAAATGCCCCTCAATTGGATAGAATGCCCCAAATTAACTTAAAATATTCAATTTTAATTAACTTACCCGTTTTTCCTTTTAAACCCGAACCCAACTCACTAAACTAAATAAACTCAAAATCAAATTAAATCCCCAAATTCATCTTTTCGTTTCCTCCATTGATTGAACAAAGATGCTTTAGGAAGCTGTAAGATTTCCATTCACTTTCCTTTTCATGTTTGACAATTCGTGTTGTATATTATATTTTTTATTATCTATGTTGGAAGTAAGATTTCATCCGGGTAACCTTAAAAGCAACATTCAACCACTTTGTATCAAGTACATAAATTTGGTAATACTCTTTTTATCGATACCCAGATATGAATCTTTTCTTGCTGAATTGTTTGGTTCACTTCCATCCGCAGACCTTTATGGTGAGAGTGAGTGCATATGCCCTAAAACATAACTTTATACAGGTATTGTGCTAATATTATTATGACTGCATTCATCACCTTAATGATTTCCCATCTTGACTTCTCTTTCTCCTTTTTCCATTGCATTTATGTTATCAAATTGTAGGTCCTATTGAATGAGTTCAAGTGAAAGGTGGATGGTATATTCTCAACCAAACTTTCTCCATAAGCTTTTTTGTTTAATCTAATGGAGTAAGTTTCGTGGAGCTAGCATGGTGTTCTAATTGAGGAAATGAAGAAGATGAGTTTTGGAACTTAATTTGAATTTGAGACTATTTAATTTAATAGATTGGGTTCGGATTTAAAGGGGAAAACGGGTATTTTAATTGAAATTGGATATCTTAAATCAATTTGAGGCATTTCATCCGATTGAAGGGCATTTTTGTTTACTTTATTAACGACGGGGGTATATTTAATTCTATAGTATAACTAGGGACAAAGTTTGCTAATAAACAAAAGTAGGGGGTATTTTTTACCCTTTCCCCTATATTTTATTATAGTAATATTTTTCACATCCCGTGTCAAGTCAGCATATAAATGGATGATGTGGCACTTCCAACAAAAAAAAACTATTCTTAGGGCTATATTTATTTTGTATCTTGTCACTTTGCTTCTTATTTTCTCACAATCATGTCGAATATATTTTTATTGAGGCGAAAGTCGTCGAAAATAGTTTCTCTACCTTCATGAAGGTACGAATAAGATTTGCGTACATTTTACAAATTACACTAGGTATGTTGTTGTTATTGAATTATTTTTTGGAAAGGCAGGTTAAGTTGAATGATTTCAATGTTAAGAAATTCAAGTGTGACCAAAGAAGGACTCGGGATTCATAGACAAGGGGGCACCACAAAGGCCGATGCACATTAGTTGAAGTCGCACAATACTGTTTCATGTGAAATTTTATTAAACACTCATAGAATTGA
The DNA here is from genome assembly GCA_018107945.1 of Datura stramonium. Classification (NCBI taxonomy): domain Eukaryota; kingdom Viridiplantae; phylum Streptophyta; class Magnoliopsida; order Solanales; family Solanaceae; genus Datura; species Datura stramonium. Next base: position 21,528 of record JACEIK010001978.1, read on the forward strand.
TGTCCTAATGTCTAAATATAAATTAAGTAGTAATGTAGAATGAAGCTTGCTCCTTGGACGGATGGTTTAGGCACTACTTTACATACATATGATTTATGCATTTTTTAAAATTGTCATCACGAAAATGACAATGATGTAACAGTCATGACTCAAACTCCGGTCACACTCGAGTGTTCAAGGGCCTTAAGGGCATGCTGATCAAAATGACCAAATCCAACAAATATGACTATTTAAGTAATTAACACATAATACCACCACAAATTTTGAATTTCTGATTTGGATGGAGGGGAAAGCACAGTATTTACAGGAGGTAGCCAATTTTGTAGCACCACCACCTCTACCTTCATTGTCTGAATTTGACATAAATATTGGACTAACTGGTCCAAAGGTCAGGTGCAGTAGTCAAACTTCAAATAACTGATCTGAAGCTGAGTTGCAGAAGTTCGAACTTCAGACACTGGTCTAAAGTTCATAAATTGTGGTAGTTTGAACTCATAAGTTATGGTAGTTCGAACTTCGCACCAATGATCTGAAGTTTGGCTGTGGATAAAGTTTCACTAATTTATAATATGTAGCCATATTTTTTTTTTCAAAGAGAAGCCTCAAAAGTGGATACCTTTGCAAACGGCCTCCTGCTTTATCCAACTTCAATGGTCCTCTAAACTGTAATTGGTACACTCCGAAATCCTTATATGGCTGCTGGTTCCTTCAATCAAATAGCTTATAATTGCTAGTGCATCAGCTGCAGCATTTGTATCTAAAGGCATCCTTGTACACTAAAGATTCCGCGTTCATACAAGATTAGAAGGAGGATCGAACCCTCAAGGAATGTGATATAAATAGTCTATCCTAATGCAAGTATCAATGACTGATTCCATGGCTCAAACCCGTGACCTATAGGTCACATTGAGATAACTTTATGGTCACTTCAAAGGCAACTTTACTACAGCTGCACCATTTGCATCTCCGTAGCAATATTGCTGCACTTGAATTTCATCAAAAGATTCTTTCAAATTCAGTATTGACTGAATTACTGATCTTAGATAACGAAGATCAATCACTTTGTCATATCTGTCTTCCTTGCACCAATTAAGAAAGAGTGAAGAATCACAATTAAAGTATCACAGTTTTATGAGTTTCATACCAGAACTACTAGGTGTGTAAGTTTCCTACCCGACTTATTAAGGAATGGATGATGAAGCCTAAGATTTCTAATGATCACACAAATTGAAGAAACGTAAGAGTAACTCTATATACAAAATAAAGCCGTCTGAAAGGAGTTGAGATTTATTTAACGATGCAGAGGAGAACTGCACCAATACCTCTATAAATCAAATTGACATTAGAGTACATTAATGGATACCTTTCTGCAGTTTTATTACAAAATACTGAATCCAAAATGGATGAGACATGCACTTCATGTCTTTATTCCGAAATCCAAATACAAAAGAAATACAATGAATGATCAAAAACACAAATAGAACAAACTTAATTTTCAAAGATAACGTTGAAGATTTTGTATTTCGAAGGTAGCTGGCATCACATTGTTCCTCAAAAGCCCTGCAACATAGAAGATAGAAGTAATCATTCTTCAAGGAGGTTTCTAAAATCTAACAAAGACAAGATGTGAAGATTGACAAATTCTAGAGATTGATCAACACTTACTGCAAGTTTAATTGATGTGGACCTTAAGGCTATCATTTCCTTGTATCTCTTCTCTCTCTTGTGCAATTTTTTTTGCAGATTCATCAACAGAAGTGTTGCAATTGTGTAACTCAATTAACTCCAAGGAAGAACAATCTACAAAATCTTCTGGGACGTTTTCCAATTCAGTGCAATTCTTGAGAACTAGGCTTTGTAGCTTTGGGAAGCTATCGCAGCTAGCCTCCCAACGTTTTAATTTTGTGTTACCAATTACCAAGAACTTTAGCTCATCAAACTTCTCATCATCATTTAAACTCCATACCTGATTGTCGCGTTCACACTTTTTGAGTTTGAGCACTTCAAGGTTTGGCAATTTGACAAGGCTTGATAAGTCATCCCAAGGCAAATAAGGACCGCTCAAAGTCAACCTGTTAAGGCATGCTGGGAAGACAAGCCTTCTAATGGAGATTGACCCGCGAGAATAAGGGATTTTATAGAAGGCACACTTTAATGCTTCAAGTTTACACAAACAGGAAAGATCAATCAAGGAGTCCAAGAATGCTTCATGCGAAGTTTGACCAATACTCAGTCTCTTTAGATTGGGGATGCCGGAAAAGACTTCATTTGTACAACTGGAGAAACAAAGTGTAGAAAATTCCTCTAGATTTGGCATCCCCAACATAAGATCATCATTTCTTCTTTCAAATCTTATGGTGCTTACTAGACTGGACAAATTACTTCTTTCATTCAGACGGATATGCTTCAGGTTCGTCATCTTCCACAGATCCCGTGGTAAATATATAGTTTTTTCAAAATAGTTTTTCTGTTTGTAAATTAAAGTTTGTAAATGCTGAAGCTTTGAGATTGCTGCAGGAAGATTTTCCTTTGAAGAAACTGCAAGATATCTCAAATGAACTAAATTTGTTATCTCAATTGGGAATGAGGACAACTCATGACGGAAGATGGCCAATACCCTGAGAAGCTTCAAGCATGAAAAAATGTCCGATTTTGGAGAAGGTGATGGAGAAATTATAACTTCACCAAAGAAGTAAAAAGATTTTGCACGAGAGGGTGATAGCTTTAGGCACTCATGTAAATAAGTTTTAAAACGAAAACTGAAACGGTGAACACCAGGCGTGCTTGTTTCAATAGAAGCGTCTGATAGACTTCTCACAGGATGCATGAACTTTGTCTTTTTAGCTTCTCTTATACAGAATTCATGCAATAGATCATGCACTCCACATGCTTTTATTGAACCAGTCAATTTCCTCTTTCTAACCATTATCAAGTTCCTACTGATAAGACCCTCCAGATGACCTTTTGCCACTTCCTCCAAGCTTTTAAGTTCTTCGGGCTCTATAAAATCCTCAGCCATCCATAATTGGATCAATCTCCAAGCCTCAACCTCAAAATCTTCAGGGAAAGCACCCATAGAAAGGAAGCAATGTTTAAGGCATTTAGGCAAGTAGTGGTAACTCAAACCAAGCACGCCTAAGCAGTTATCTTGACCAGTAGAAACGATTTTACTCATACTTCTAGCAACATCCTTCCAACTTTTCAATGTCCTGGGAATGTTAGAGAGATGTCCAGCGATCAGTGAGATCGTTAAGGGTAGTCCTTGAGTTTTCTTTGCTATTTGCAACCCAACTTTCTCCAACTCAGGATCAGGATAATGTTCTGGTCCAAACACCTTATCACGAAGTAAACTCCAACTATTTTCCTCGTTCAAGGGGTTCATCTCATGAGGGCTAGTAGGATTTGCAAACATAGCCACCTCTTTGTTCCTAGTAGTCAACAAGACTCTACTTCCATTGTTGGAATCAGGAAATATTCCTTTCAGATTATCCCAATCATCCTCACTCCAAATATCGTCAACAACAACAAGGTACCGTCCACACTTTAAGGTTTTCTGCAGCAGGTCGGCCAAGTCACTTTCTTCAGAGATGCTATCTATCAACTGATGATCACCCTGTTCATTTTCTTTTGAAAGGTCAAAAGATTCATCTTGCTTATCGTTACCTTTTTTATCATCACTCTTTCTGAAGATAATTTTTTTTTTCTCAGAAATGCATCTTAAAGCAGTTAACAACACATCTCGTCTTTGGAATTCTTGAGATGTTATAACCCAGGCATGAATGTCAAAATGACCCTTGATTTCAGGATGTTCATAAGCTTGTCTAGCAAGTGTCGTTTTTCCAATACCCCCCATGCCTGTTATTGAGACAACTTCTAGAGCCTTTTCCTGCCCTGTCAACTTTTGTTTGATTTTAGTCAAGTCATCATCAAGAATCAAGATGTCATCTTCCAAATTTGGCATGTCAGTATTTCCAAATAAAGAACCAACCAAAGAATCTCCAGTTTGAAGTTGATCATCAGCATTACTTATTTTAGAATCAGAAACAACCTTTATCACTTCTTTCTTTCTTGTAACAATCTTTTCTATCACTGGTAGCAAGTGGTCCAGTAAAACTCCACATGACTTTTTGATTTTCCAGCATCTGTGTTTTTAAAAGTAAAAAGTGTAAACGAGTGAAAAAGCTCTTGACATTTTAGATGAGAAGCCAGAAGCAAAGTGCACTTTCTTAGAATAAAGAACATAATTTATAAACAAAAACAAAAATTACCTAACATACTGGAATTCAGTACTTAAAAACATAAAAAGTTTGATCAAAATTACTAATTCCAACATCCAATGTGAAAATTTTCAATAGTAATAAATTTAAATTTCTTCGAATGAAATTTGAACAACTGAACTTAATTACTACATAATCAATTTTCAGTTTTCAATTAATTTGCACCATTTAGTCTTATATTGAATTGCTTTAGCTTCTGTACTAACAATCAACTTCAATTGCTAGAATCACTTTAATTTTCCTAAAAAATAACCAATAATTATGAATACAAAATGGAAAATGGAACTAGAGAATACATAAGAAAAGAGAAAAAGAAGTTGTTGATAACAATAGAAAGTAGAACAGAAAAGCAAAAAGATAATGGTCAACAACACACCTGAAGTATCACACTTAATAGTCAAAAACACACCTGAAGTATCAGATATGCGAGTTTTCTACCTGAACTATCACTTAATGTATCTCAAAATACACCTAAAGAATCAGTTGTTCCATTTTCTTATCTACAATATGACCACTGTTCAATATGACCACTGTTCAGGTAGGAAAAGTGAATTGACAGTTGAGGTATGTTTCAATGAACATTTGGTGATAGTTCAGCCAGAAAACTTGCACACCTAATAGCTCAGCTATGAAACTCAAAAAATTGTAATACCTTGATTTTCACCCTTCACTCGAAAGCAAAAGCAGAAAAAGAGAAACTGCAGAAGTAGAGGACTTACACATATAGAACGCAGAAGAGAAGCCCAATTGCAAAACTAGCTGAAGAAGAGAAGTCACAAACAGTGCAACAAGAAGAAGAAGAAAGAGCCATCTGAAGATAAAAAAGAAGCAAATTAAGACAGAAAAAATGAAATATAAGTGCGTAATAAGAGAACGGAGAAAAAAAGGAAAACAAGGGAACCGTCAGAACACTAAAACGTAACTAAAGAGGAGTTAGAATAAGACAATACTGTAATTTTTATCCTACTTTTTTCTGTTTTATCTGGAAAGTTAGAGTTAAAAGAGTGCTTCTCGCTCTAATCACTTGGCACCTCGCTGTTAAATGTAGGGTGAATGGTACGGTATGATATGATATTGAAAACTTTAATTCGGCAACTTCGATTTTCAGTTTTTAAAAATACGCTATAATGTTCGGTTTCAATAAAATATGATATGGTAAATCAGCAAGCATAATTTATACAACTTCAATTTCCATACACATATTTATACACAACTGTAATGCCCACTACACATATTTATACACAAGTGTACAGAATCCCTCAATAGCCCAAGTTACCTCATCTTCCCTAGTCATGCTCTTCTCCTTCTACCGCTACTACATTCATTTCCATATTCCATCTTAAATTGGTATTAAGTAGTTTTAATAATTTAGCCATACGGTAATATGTTGCATAAGATTACCGCCAACCAATTCCCTTCATTCTCCTCACGCTTTTGTGCTTTCAACCATATATTTCAAGTTGAAAGGCATGTGACATGGATCTCTTTACTACTGCAATCAATCACAGAGTTACGCGGTACCTATTACAGGTGGAAGGTGGCAGCTATCTCGTGAAATTAGTCGAGGTACATGTAAGCTGGCCTGGACACCATGGTTATCAAAAAGAAAAGTATAGCTTTTTCTAGTGAACGGGAATATCTTTTTTCAATGACCATAGAGGATGAGATTATTTTACAACCTATTCTAAGCCAAATGGATAGAGTTATTTCACCTAAATTTTTATATTTTTGTAACGAAAATATGACATAAGCTAGTTATTTTAATAAAACAAATTAAATATAATGAATTAGTCTCAAAGACCGTCTTCATATTTCTCTTTGTAACACTGATCTGCCTTGTGATTTATGAAATTATGTTTACCTCCTTATTATGATAGAAAAGTAAACATGTAATATTTTACCTAGAAAACCCCAAAAAAAAAAAGTTGAATTTAAAAAGTGATAATAAACTCAAAATTGGAGTGGGCAGTAAAATGCAAAAATCACAGGAAAAGAAAAGCAAGAAACAATAAAGAGAAATTACCTGAAGTGAAACAGCAGAAACCTATGCCTAGCGAAGACAGTGGAGATCGAGAGAGGAAAATGAGAATCCACAGGTAAAACAAAAATGAAAGTGAAGGAAATGGGAAATAGAGGAAGAAAGAGGCACAAAACGAACTGAACCAATGGGATGTTTATAAGCCATTTTGGTCTCCCTCCTTTTTAAATTCTTTTTCCAAGTCTGTGTTGGGATTCCTCTTCATGGAACTCCCTAAAATTTACTCTAAATATCAACTCCCCCCTCTAACTTTGAATTATATGCAAAAGTTTTCTTCTTCCAATTCTGTTTCATCCACCAAGGGGTTAAGACTTTAAATTTTTTTTCGTAATAATTAAATAATCACTCGATTTTTACGTATTGCAAAATTATTTTCTTCACCCCAAAAATCACTCATGTTCCCATAAGTACCAAAGAAAGTTATTAGAAGAAAAAAAAATTTAAAAAATTATATATTATAATACTTAAGTAAAAATTTAGTTTAACAAAATATTTAGTGACTTATTGTGATAGTAAAATAAAATTATAATTACACCCAATTAACAACGTAAAGGAAACACAAAAGAAACACCGTTCTCCTCACCTTCCCCTACTCTTACCTTAATCTTGACATAGAAGAACAACCCACATCATTTTCTTTTATTACATCATTCACAATAATAATATATTTAATAAAATCTCATAAATAAAATTTGAGAAGAATAAAACATACATAAATCTCAAATATACGCGCTTTATCTGGAAAAAAAAAATGTGTATAGATGCATTTTAAAAAAGGATTAGGTATGTAATAAATTTCTGGTATTTGATAAATGTGTCGAAAAAATTTGGTCTCAAGCTCATCCAGCAAATTATATTCTAACAATATTTGGATCGACACGATTTCTCATTTTTTAAAGAAGAAGAACGAAGAAGAAATGTTTAAAAATTGGAGAGCAGGTAGGCGAGCAAGTCTTGAGAAAAATAGGAAAAGACAACTAAGATGACTGAATTAAAAAACACGACTAAGATGACTGAATTAAACAAAAAAAAACAAAACAAAAAAAAAAAAAAACAAACAACAACAACTAAGCGAGTTGACAAAAATAGAAAAAGACGACTGGGAGCTTCACTTAAGTAACAGTTGTTTCCTAAGGGATTTTTATGTTTATCAGAAAAATACAACTTAATAAATCAATTCGATCAATGTATAATAATGTGCTGAACAACATCAACAAGTCTTTTGCACGTGTAAATAAAATGTTAACTTCAAATCAATCTCATTTTAAATCACTGATTTCAAATCATGTCTAAATGGAGCTTAAGTTTCAATCTTATTTGAAGTTTTTGCATGGAGTACTCCTATTTCAGAATGATCTTTAATTTTTGTCTTTAAATATGGTAGTCTTTAAATTTTGTCTCCACTATAAGATATATGTTCCACGTGATTAAGTTGGTGTAATAAACAAAAAGGCTAATTAAAGAATAAGGAAACATACATAATTGCTCCATTGGAATAAACTATTTACAACTTGCTACCTTTTTATTTTTGTTGATATATAACAAGGGTTTTATTGAAGAACAAGAAAAGAAGGAATCAAAAGGCTAACTGAGAATAGAATACAATAATCTAGAATGGGGAAGGGGGTGGAATGGGGAAGGTGCCTATATATAAAGATGCACTACCTAAAACCCTGTATGTTCATAAGACGACGAACCGGGCGCCCATCTCGCTAACAATTATATACAACAATAATATGGGCTAACATTCCCCCTCAAACTCATAATGGCTAAAGTAATAAGCATTGAGAGTTTGTCACACAAGAAACGAAACCGAGACTGACTCAGCCTTCAGAAAAGGTCGCAATTTGCAAGGTCATATGGAACAAAATGGAAGCGATATGGTCCCGAGCCGGAGATGATGACGAGGAAGTGACAATCAATCTCAATGTGCTTCGTCCGCTCATGGAAAACAGAGTTCTTTGCAATTTGCATCGCACTCTGCTATCACAATGTGGAGATAGTCAAGGAAATGTGAACCCCATATCTGCAAGAAGCCATGTAACCAAACAATCTCACATGGTCACCGCCATAGCACGATACTCACCTCCGTGGAAGATTCAGTAGACAACATCTTGTTTCTCGCTTCTTCCATGATATCAAAGAATTCCAAAGAAACACACAAAAACCAGTGGTGGATTTGCGATCATTGCGATCGCCATCCCAATCAGCATCACTATAAGCTCGCAATTCGAGAGATGACGTCGAGGGAAACAAGAGTCTCAAACTGGGTGCCACGAAGATATCTCAAAATACGAAGAACAAATTCCCTAGTTGAATCAAGTAGGAGCAAAAGAATAAATCAAGCAATAACGTGAACTGCATGAGCTATATCCTATACATCAGGTGATACACCAAGCTACCTACAATAGTTCGATAAAGACTCGGATCTCGTTAACAAAACACCATCACTAGAGAGTACTGCATTGGTTTCAAGTGAGTATCTGCAAACCTCCCGTCGTAAAGGCGCGCTCGCTAAACAAGTCGATATATACTTAGTCCGAGAGAGAAGATATCCTTTCTTAGACCTGAGCCACCTCAATACCTAAAATAACATAGCAGCCCAAGTCCTTCAATAGCAAACCGAGCCAAATCATGCTTCAATGACTCAATACCATCATGATCATCACCAGCTATAACCATATCATCTACATATAAGGACAAAAGGATTCGCCCCGCACTGCATTTCTAACAAACAATGCCGAATCATGGTTACTCGGGACAAAGCCAAGGGAAGTAATCACAGTGGAGAATTTCAAACCAAGAACGAGGGGCTTATTGAGACCACATATAGAGCTTTGAAGCCGACAAACTTCACCTGCATCAATAACGTAAGGGAGGAGTCATATACACTTTCTCGCTGAAAGATCACCATTCAGAAATGCATTCTTGACATCCATTTGAAATATCTTCCACTGTCGAACGGATGCAACCGCAATCATAGTGCGAACAAACACATCTTTGTCACCGGGCAAGGTCTCTCATAGTCCATACCATATTTTTGTGAGTATCCCTTTGCCACAAGTCTAGCCTTGTATCGCTCAAATGCACTCCATCGCTTTGTTTTTATCTTATACACCCATCGATAACCAATCGTATGTTTACTGTGTGGGCTATACCAAATCCCATATGTGTGTCCGATGAAGAGCAAAGCAGTTCCTCCGCCATAGCATTCTCACAAAGAGGATCGCATACGCCTCTCTATAGGACTCGTGTTCGCATAATTGACGTATGTTTGTAATAAAGGAAGTAAATGGGGGTGAGTAGGCATTGCCAAATCAGGTAGTTTGGTGGACTTACTCGACGAGCCCCTTCACACCCAGCCCGATCAAGGGTGGACTATGAGCCCAAACGGGAATAGACTCCGGCTCATACCATGTCAGAGAGTATAACAAGTGGTTTTATTGAAGAATAAGAAAAGAAGGAATCAAAAGGCTAACCGAGAATAGAATACAATAATCTGTAATGGGGAAGTGTAGGGGGTGCTTATATATAGGCATAAGACTACCTAAAACCCTAAGGCCCATAAGACTACCTAAAACCCTAAGGCCCATCTGCTAACAATTATATGGGCCAATAATAATATGGGCTAACAATTTTCATACCCCTTTAATTCAGAAAATATACCATCTCGCAATTATTTATGATACCATCATAGTATATATTCATATACTGTCATGATATGACTAAGGATGAGTTGTCCTTCAGGAATACATTATACTTGTTCAATTTATTTCTTTCAACTAAGATCCCATGAGGTGGACCTTGGAAAATTTGAACATAAGCATGAGGGATTCGCAGATTTTCAGATGTAGATCGCGCATGACTCTTCAATCCTTCGTGATACCATTGTAGTATATTCATATTGGCGTCACTAAGGAATAAGCAGTCCTTCAAGGATACACTCCTTAATCATGCATGATATCATCACAGTATATCTATATACTGGCATGGTATACTTTATGATACAATCATAGTATACTCATATACTACATGGTATACGTTATGATGTTATCACAATATATTCATATACTACCATGGTATTTTATGCGTGAAAGATCTTTAAATTCATAATGGGGCGCGAGTTATAATTATTTTGGACCGATTGGGTATTTCGAGTAAATAGTATGAAATGGTTTATTTTGATATAATTAGTTTAATTTTTAATTTATTTTGTGTACTTTTCCCTAAAGAATAATGGTCAAAACTTATGGGATAATTTTAAGGCAATTAAGTAACTTTGACTTTGACGGAAAGTGAAGAATTAAGTGAATATTTTATGATTAGGAGGTGTTCATGCATGATAAAATCACTGAGAAATGTAACACGTGTCAACATACTAATCATTGTCTGCCATATGTCTAATTAATTTTATTTTTGTTTTTCTTACTTTATTTCATTGTCTGTCATATGTCAAGATTTAATGAGTTTTAATATGTAGATGTCAAGCCAATTCCTCTTTCTCGCTCCGAGAAATGCATTGTTGGAATGAACCATTTGCAGGGTGAATGAAACATAAATCTTCCTAAAAATATATATATATATGGAGGAAAGTGAGATGGTTGTCAAATCTTTATCCCAAATGGGCATCAAGAAGATGAGGAAGTGTTGCACATCTATGCATTTTCTTAAGAGAACGCCAATGCCAGTATTAGGCTGCAGTATGGTAATGACCTAATTCATTGGAAAAGAGAACAAACAAGTAGCTAGATAGCTCTAATCTGGATCGATATAAGAATGGACGAATGAACTTCATTAGAAGTTAGATCAGAAATAGAGATAACAATTGGGCGGGTTAAAGCTTAAATTGTGAAATTTCAAGCTGCCCTGCCTTGCCCATTGAAGTCATCATTTGACGTGCTTGCCTTATAGTTGATGTTTTAGTCTCCACTAATATTCTTCTGCTTTTATGTTTTCCAAATTAGGGAAGATTCACCAGTATTGCAGTCACAAATGAATTGAGAAAAACAAGTGATTCTATATCACTTGAAAGAAAATATATACAAGCTCAAGAGATCTAAAACAACCTAATTGACCAAAGGGTTGAGAATTGAAATTGCAAACCTGTACATATATTAGAATCAATAAGCATATGCACAAACCAAGATATCAACATCAGCGTAWACATCTGATGCACAGATAAAGCATATTATGATATATATGCACAACGACAAAGCATATAACARTATGCACAGAGATMACATGAATACAAGTTTATAACTRTCTGTAAAATCACTMRGCATACCCAATATCCTGCGTGCACAATTCSKCGTTTGTTTGAAAGAAATTGCTATCATCTTTTTCTTTTAGTCTTTTYTTATGGCACTGAAAGAAGTTCTCAAACAAGCCTAACAACTTTGTGCAAAAGCACATTTCTTAATCTAAAAYCGGAGATTCTATAGTTTACTTTTATTTATCTCTTTTGGTTACTATAATAGAGCCATCATCACATGGTAACTACAACACACAGGAAAATGAACAAAAAAACAGAAAACTGAAAGCAACCACACAGCTAGACACTCAATTGACTGTTGTAGAATATCCACCACCTGGCTCATTGTAGGTCTTGCATCTTTGTCTTCTTTTGAACACTGCAAAGCCACCTTTATAAGAAGTTCAATTTTTTCCAAATTGTAATTGCAATCCAAAGCAAGATCGATGACTTGTTGAATTTGTGATGCACTTTGATCATCTCCATGTATCTTCTCCCGAACCCAATTGACCAGCATGGTGTGTTGCATCTTCTCATTAACCGTGTTAGATTGAGGTCGATTTGGACTCTTTCCAGTGATCAATTCTAGTACAACAATTCCATAGCTATAGACATCGACTTTGGAGGTGATGGGATTGTGAAAAATCCATTCAGGAGCCATGTAACCCCTTGTCCCCCTTATTGTGGAAAAACTTGAATTGTCCACTCCACCTCTGTTTAATAGCTTTGACAGACCAAAATCAGCTACCTTTGGCTCATAATTTGAGTCTAAGAGTATATTCTGAGGCTTTACATCACAATGCAGAACCCATTCTAGACACTCTTCATGTAAGTAAGCAAGACCCTTTGCTGTTCCCAGAGCTATCTCAAACCTCTTTTCCCAATCAAGAATATTGCAGCTGCCATGTAAATTATCCGCCAAAGAACCATGCTCCATGTACTCATACACTAGGAGCCTGTGTTTTCCCTCAGCGCAATAACCCCATATGTCTATCAAGTTCATGTGGTTAAGCTTCCCAATTGTGCTCACCTCTGCAAGAAATTCTGCTTCTCCTTGGTTGGCTTGTAACTTGAGACACTTGATAGCTGCTATTCTGTTGTCCGATAATTTGCCTTTGTACACAACACCACCACTTCCTTGGCCGATTTCTTCTCTGAAATTAGACGTTGCTTCTTTCAGCTCGGCATAGGTGAATCTCTTGAACCTATCAGCAACCGGAATATAAACCTGATCAGATTTTGCATTGAAGCATTTAAGGGTTGTGATCAAATAAGAGGCCAGGAATATGAACTCGAACACTCCCACTGCAGCGATAAACCCAATAAATATCTTCAACCATCCGTGTTGCTCTTTTCGTTTGTAACTTCTTTCCAGCAACACTTTATCTGTTCTTTCACACTGCAATTTGCCTATAGGACGTTCCTCATACGAATTATGGCCAGCCTTGGGCATTTTTACATAAATTGTGTCTTTCCAAGATGGTGAGCGGTACCCATTGAAGAGCAGGGTCTTGGGGAAGCAACTATAGGTGCCATTCTTCTCATCATATTTGAATTGAAATCCTTTGCAAATGCAGTTGTGTGAGCATTCTTCTTTGCACTGCTCCAAGGTGTAATTGGAAATCTTTTCAATGTCATACCCGACAAACTCAACGTGACGGAGTTGATGGAAGTCCACCATATTGCTATTGCAAGAGAGCTTAAAATCTGGTTCGCATCCATAGGACCAATCCGTCAGATTTTTCATCTTGTGATTTTGTAGGCAAGTGCATTTTCTTCCAGAATCATGACTATAAGTGCACAAACTATTCAACCCACAAATTCCATGAATCCTACAAGGTTGTGAAAATGCTTGCCAAGAAACTTTCCAATTAGTCCTCTGTTCATTTAGGCTATACACTCGGATATTCCCATCTATATCCAGTGTTAATCTTCTTTTAATTCCCTCTTCACCAAAATCGGAAGTGTTAGCCTCGAAATTATCAGTCGACTTGAAATGGCCCAAAATGTCGAGCACTGCAATTTTGGTATTGTTGTAGGTGGATCGCCCATTATCCCAGTTTGTTTTCCATGGGCTCGGCCAGTAAACACTCGACATCTCCAGGCCTTCATATACAAGCTGCAGCACATTATCATCAGAGAAATGTAGCTTGTAAAAGCCAGACGAGTAATTGGTTGAGCTTCGTAGTGAGACAAGCTTTGAATTTTTGGTAAGTGCTTGTCCTGGAAGGAGTGTATCAGTTGTTGTGTCGAAACTCTGCCAAATAGTAATAGTTTTGTCTGTAAGAACAAGGTTGCCGTTGTCCAAGAGTTCCAATTGAACAGAGGCATTTGATTGTGTTTCAGTTGCCCAAACTGTACTCTGGCCAGCATCAGTAAGAACAAGATCCCCTGATTTCAGTAGAGAAAGCTTTGAGTGTCTTCCATTCACAGGTTCATCTCGATTGGCCATCCAAACTATGGTGTAATTTTTATCATCACAAAATGTATTGCTAAGCCATACAGCAAAGCAATAAGCATTTTCACCCACAGGGTGAAAACCCGCTGCATAATCACCATTGGGTGATGAAATCACTGTATCTTGGGCAGTAGAAAGAGAGGAACCTTTACTCAAACTAGTGATAATTGAAGAG